>KZ108260.1:43932-99689 GCA_002116355.1 Dothistroma pini CBS 116487 | reverse complement strand
TGGCGATACACTTGATGAGCTCAGGAATAAAGCGGTCGATATCCTTATTGACAATCAACTGGCAGACCTTCTCCATTGTGCCGTATGCCTTCTTCTTGATCTCTGGCTTGGTGTCCCACATGGCTTCGGAGACGATTGGAATGAGGTCTGGGACTTGGAAGGCAAGTTGTGATGGTGCACTTTCGCAGAGAGCCTCGATGCACTCGAGATCGGTCATCTTTTCGGGCCACTTCTGGGCGTTGCGGATCGAGTCGATGAAGCATGGGATGAGAAGCTTCACGGCGTTCGGGTTTACGGCCTTGGTGATGGCCAAAGCGGCGTCCTGTGCGGCGACCTTGACGGTGGCCATCTTGTCACCGACAGCCTGTTGTTGTTAGCATAGATCTCTCTGTAGTACTCGAGGCGCTGTCTGTGGACTTACGGAAAGGACGCTTGGGAAAATTTGGACCAGAGAGGCCTCGACGGCGGACGAGAGTTCTGCATGCTTGGCGATTGTCGCGATCGCCTCTGCTGCATTCTGTCGTACGTCGGCCTTCTTCTTGTCCTGCAGACTCTTGCGAAGGGAAGAGAAGACTTGCTCAATACCAGCTGCATCGGGTGAATTTACCAGCGTCGCAAGTTCTTGACTGGTGCCCTTTGCCTCGTCTGCAGTCTTCGCAAGCGAGAGCTTGCTAAGCAACTCTGTTGCGGCAGCGATTTCGGACTCAGGCATAGCTTCTGAGTATTCGAGGGGTAGGAGGTGGGTGTAGGAAGGAAGTTGTTGAAGAGATGCGGCGAGTTTTTGAGTCTAGCTTTTCGCGCACTCAAAATTAAGCGAGGGGCACGACGGACGCTAGTAGACGGAGCCGGCGCGAGGGTGGTGAGAAAGGGCCCAGTAGGTTGAATCGGCAGCCGTGTCGCGGATGGTAATGTAGAGACGATGGAGCAGAATAGAAGTCTGCGAAACTCTTATGTGACTTTGGCGAGAATCATCTGTGCGTTCTCGCTCTTCAAGCGACTCGTTCACCGGTGCGTCCATGGTAGTCACGTGATGCCGAGAGACCCTTGAATTGCTTTGCCACTGCCACTTGCAAGCAAATCGTTTCTGCTCGTGGCACCTTCCATTCAGTCTCTTCCCTCCTCGGCCCCGTAGCCGAGCTAGCCAGCGATAGAAGATGTCAACGAATCGTTTTCGCTCTCACCGCTTGTGAGAGTAGTCAGCAATGATCCTCAGGCAAGGCAGCAGCATCTCGAAACATGGCCGTCTCGCCACGATTTACAATATCTACCTCCAAGGAAAGCGGTGCTCTATCACGAGCCCTACCCTCAATCACTGTACGAGCAATTGCGCTCCGCCACAGTCCTCGAGTGAATCACTGTCGAAGACAACAGCTCTTCCCCCAAGCTGACCATCAATCACAACCGCCGGACGACGACATGCACGAGCTGCCGTTGCCACGCTCGCCACGCTATTGTGCTATCATCACTGTGGAGGCAGATCCACTTTCCCCAGACGCACAGAGGCTGCACGAAGCGCTAGCACGGCTAGATATCATGTGGCATTGAGGTCGGCCGACGCGCCCTCAAACAACCAGTCGCTCTCGACTACGTCCGCCGCACGGTGACCATGTTTCGTCTGACAACACCAGAGCATACTTGAGGGGGTAGTGCCCATCACAATTCGAGCCTAGAGATCCGTCAGTCATGCCAGGTATCTAGGTTTGGCTCACTCGCAGTTCATGTGGTCACAACCTCCCTCCTTGACAAACGGGAAACCACACCAAGGACAGACTCTGGTCCCTAATACTGTTCAGTGGTAATGTATCGACTGTTTGTTGTTCCTGGGCTCACCGTTATCGAGCAGCTCTTTCATCGTAGCCACATCAGGTATGTCACCAGACACGAGCGGCCAGCCCTTCGGCGACAGGTCCAACATCCTGAAACGCTTCTTGTTCCTATAGCCGAGCACAATCCTTAAGGCCTCTGCTTCGCAAGTGGCTGGACACTATGGACAGCCAATCTCGAGCAAGGGCTTGCACGTGAGCTGCGCATTTAGCGATGCACCAATGCACGATTTGCAAACTCCCCGGACATGATCACCGCACTTGACGAACCCAACTTCTGATCGACCCATGAGAATTGTCTGCATTGCTTGCTCTCGCAGCAGTACAGGCACTCTTGCCTCCGACGCCGTGGTACTAGCCTTGCAAGGATCGCTTTCAGCTTCAATAGACTTGATCGCTCTGCTGCACATTCGGAATGTCCACGTTGTTCCACTGTCGCCATGAGATCCTTTGGGCGCTAGGATACTGGCACCGGGGTCGACGTTCACTATTGTCAGTAGTGAAACTGGTGCCTCGCTTGGCAGACACCACTGAGCTCATGCGAACCATGGCTGCGGCATTCGTGCAGGTCAGCAATCATCCAGCCAATTGGACATATTGCGGTTGTTCACGCACGAAGTTTGTAACAACAGCCACATCGACAGCCTTGCACAGGACTTTCTCACACACACCCCTGGTGTTATATATTCTCAAGAACGCGAGATGTCGTCGGCGCTTTTATGGTCAGACCATGGAGGCCACATCTCAACGGTACGGCGCGCATCGAGCACACTCGAAACGATTGGTGCACAGGCAAGCTGAGCATCGACGCAAAGCCAAGGTATATGTGATGAGCAGTAGCAAGCTCTGCTGCTTAAGGTTTTGGTGTAGGTGGCTACCGATGCCATATGCTGACCGCCAGTTTTTTCGGCGTCACAGGCATATTCTCTCTTGACTCCACGACTTCACAACAATACCAAGAACCGCGCACGATGCAGGACCGGATCGACAGAGCCGTCTGTAAGGTCAAAGCCCTCCTGACACCTGCAGGCTTCACCGCTGCGATTACAAGGTCCTACCAAAACATTGTACCGGATTCGTCACTCTACGAATGTTCTACATGTACCGAGAAGAAGATGGCTCAACATTTCCTTCGAAAACAGAAACTTCCGCATCACTGTACCGGTCATACCCATCTGAAAGGCGAGAAAAGAGTCTGTCGAGCATGCATCTCGAAGTGGTTAGTCACTCAGCTCAGCAGCGTCCATGTCTCGATGCTGGGATGTCCGGGTTGTTTGTCGCCATGGCCCCGTAGAATGGTGTTGAGATTCCTTCCACTAGAGCACAAGGATTGGTATACCAAGGACCTACAACGAGCAAAGGCAATGAAGGACTTTTCGCCACCTGATGCGTTGTCTCTTGCGACTATGATCAATCGAGGATTCCGGCTCTGCCCTGGCTGTTCGCAGGCATACGAGGTCGTCACCAAAGGCTCTGGGAGGATGAAGTGCTCATCATGTCTCGCTTATTTCTACTGGTACGATACTCCAACAGTGAGGGAAATCCACGCAAGCGACGGAAGGTTCTCCGGACACAGTGCTGCGGATGGACGGACGGGAACAGAGCATCCAGAATAGGTGACCATAGCGAGGAACTTGCATCAGACGCCCCCCTTGTACATGTTTCTTGGTAATCTTGAACCCCTCAAGCGTCAGGATGTTGCTGGCCAACGTGCTCGAGGAGTCAAGCGGCGCTTCTAATCAGCTGGCCTCACTCGAGATTGCCGAAGGAAGCAAGTGAAGTACTTGGTATACAGCAATAGGCATCAGATATTCTGCATCAATGGAGATTTTCCTTTTACTGATTGGAACGACAAGGACGTGGCTATCACATGCTGCTGCAGGCTGCCCCACTTATTTTTCCGCACACGGTCGAGTCAATGCGACCAGCGTACTCTTCAGCGTAAGTCTATCGCCTTTGGTGGCTTGCACGCTATTGACAATCGTAGTGCGACCCAACTTGGATCCGATGAGCCTGGTGCCATTCTTCGAAAAGGAGGTCGTCCTTGTCGCTGTAGATATCACCGTTCAAGAACCACTCGATGCGCCATCCTTATGTCGAGGTGGGACTCGCAGCACTCGATACAAAAGATCTGGCTGGAACTGTGCCTGGATACGATGCTGCTAATTTCGCAGCGGATACCGCATGCGCTACCTATATGGCACACGACACTGCCATCAGTGTCTGTCCCGGCCTAGTAGGAGACTCGAGACTACTCGACTGGACTCTCAGATGTCTCAGAAAAGAGGTGGCTCATTGGATACACAGGACATGTCATCGCGTCGATGCTTCTAATATCGAATTACCGTCCGAAGACTTTGCTGCAAACATTGTGCTCATGGTCACGATAAGGCGGAACAACTGAGAAAGTTGGGCGTCTCTGGCTGCTATCCGAGGGATCAGTGAGATCTTCCATCATGGCTACAACACACGCAGCTGACGTTTTCAGCTACGGAGTCCTCGACATCCGCCATATCCAAGACCGCTACGAAGCGTACCAGGAACGTACATCATGGACGTGCTTCCATGAAGCTCACGCTATCTGATTCCAAGCGCGACTGATCGCTCAGCTCGCGAGAAAATCTGCGTATCAATGCGCCACAGTGTCACGATGCAGAGAAGAACATGCTACCTTTGCCTGCAGTCGTATGTGATGGCGGAGACTTTCCCGTGCCTCTTGCCTACGCGCGGACAGATCGAGAGCGCCTGTTCTACATGCTGGCGATCAGGACTGAACAAGACTTATGATGGGATTCAGAAGGAGTTTGTCCGCGCTTTCTGCCTCAGTGTAGAGCAGCTTGCTTCCAATGTAACAGCGCTTGCAATCTCGCAAGACGCGGGCGAGGGGTGAAGTACTACGACAGCCGCTGATACTCCAGATCTCGTTTCGGCTCCGGAGAGCTTGACTGGATCGAACGTGAACAGAGCTACCGCGGATGCAGAATCGTTCGAGAGCCAACTGCAAGCCGCCAAAGAGCTTGATCAAGACTGTCTGCTCAGCACAGTCTTGGCTCCGGTCGTCGTTAGCCTTCCACAGAACGACAGCTGGTATGATGACCTGCTGTATACGCGGATGCTTATGCCGAGCAAGGCTTCGATCACAGCTACGAGGACGACTACGAAGACGACGATTACTCTTCAGGAGCATTACCCACTTATCGTTTCCTCCCTGACAACATGAAAGCAAGGGTGAGCGCCCATCACACCATGACCGCACAGCGTCATATCATATTCACCACCTGCACGCAAGGCACTGCACCAACAGGGCCACTCCGCCTGGCCCCTCGCCTTCAGCTCCACGAAAGCCTGCATCGCATCCCGGGTATTGACGATCCTCGCATCTGAATTCTCGGCATTGAGAGCGATGCAGCTCCTTGTACTTGTTCGGAACGTTATCGGGGTGGACACACATAGGTTGCATAACGATCACACCTGCAAGCGGCTCTACCCTTTGCACCACGCGAGATAGGCCACAGCAACAGCAAGGCCGCCTCCCCGCTGAATCCGCCCGACAGATGGCGGCGGTTTGGATCTTCGCCGAGGCGAGGAGCATTGGCATGGGCCCAGCGGTATGCGGGGCAGGAGTCGTCGATGGGCGTAGCGAACGTCACGTAGGGTCCCAAGCGGTATGCGACGGAGACGACGATGCAGTCATTTTCGAAGCAGACTGTGCGGCAGATATGATCTTCCGTGTCGAGATACCCGGTGTGCCAGCCGCCGTCGTAGAGGAAAACAGGTAAAGGAAGGCTCTTCTCGCAGCCCTTGGCACTGGGTGGGGGTGTAGATTCGGACAGTGATGTCGTTATTCATTGCTTCGCCGCCTATAAGATAGTCATCAGCTTCTTCGATCTGTGAGACGCGTTGGTTGCTCTAAGACCTACGCGTCTCGATCCCGGAATCCGTTGCCGGCAATGCTTCAGACAGGTCTACAGGCATACCATTGAAGACTTGGGTTCTTTTGCTCTGCATTCGTTGGGAGCGGTTGAGAAGCACCCATCGCTTTCTCGAGCTGGACTGCAAATTAGCGAAGCAAGAATTCGTTGCGCCCGATCGATCGCTACCTCAAGCCACTCAGGGTCCTAAGCGGCCATATTGGATAGACGACCCAAAAGGTCAGAGGCAGCCGGGGTGTACAGGAGCTTATAAGTGCCGGTGAGCAGACAAATGTAAATCTAATATCGAGTTGGAGCTGAGTAAGGTTCAGCTCGACTTCGCTAAGCAGTGGTTCCTCAAAATGAAGTGCTGAAATATTAAGCGAACGGATTTTCAAGCAGCCGTGAAACGACCATCCGAAGAACGACATCTGTATATCGTACTTTTGAGCAGTTTGCATTAGTCCACTTGGTAGTATTAGCTCAACAAATGCTATATGGGGTATTTTGAAAAGCAGTTCATCACCTGCCAATGCGCTTTTCTTCTCGCGGTCCGGTCGCAAAATCAAGCTCGCTTTTGTTCGTCGTCATGTCGTTCATACGCTGGTCCTATCGCCACTGTCGACAGCTGGGGTACTGTTGCCACTTCTGTCGCCGGAGTCACTGTTGGCCTTGACTCTCTTCCTCGCAGACCCGTTCTCTGCCTCCAACTCTGCTATCCGTGCTCTCGCAGTAGCCAGCTCTGCATGCAAGCTTTGCGTATGGTGTCTGGCTTCCTCCTCGTGTGCCTCCAACTCCCTTACGCGTCCTTGGTACAGGCCGTTGATGACCTCCAGCTCGTTCGCGCGAGTGCTTAGCTGCTTGTTCTGCTCCACGAGCGCGTCGTAGCTCTGCGACTTTCCGGTGTGATTGGCCGAAGTGCCATTCAATGTGCTAGCTGGTGGGCTTGGCTGTCGTAGTGAGAATTGAGGTAGTCTCGGGCTCGCGAAGGTGTCTGGTGGCAGCGTCACTGTGTCGAATATGTGCTGTGGTGCGATGTTGGGATTGTGCGGGCCCACATTAGCGTCTCCATTGGATCTTGAGCCCGGCGATGGCACCCTATGGTGCTCACCGTTCATGCCCATAGGCATGCCATGTTGATGGTGCTGAGGGTGCGCATGGTGTCCTGCGTGGGCAATGTCTGGATGTGCAGCCGGGTAGCCATTGGGTGCATGAACCACTCCGTCGCCCCCATGGCTATCTCTCTTCTTAGGCCCAGTTGCCTTGACACGGTTCCGACTCTTTATCACATCGGTTTTTAGGCTAATTGGTCTCGCTCGGCCGTGAAGCTTGAGGAACAGACCGCAGGCGTTGCAAAGGACTGAACCACTTTCATCTCGTCTCCATAAAGGGGTCGTTGATGTTTGGCAATTTTGGCAGACAGGCTACGATTGAGTCAACTTTGCTGCGTGAGATGCTGTTGAATATCTGCACACGCAGCGATATGGGGAGCGTGGTATGGTGTGGTGGTGTGGTGAGTCTGCCTCGCGTCGAGTTCTGAGGGGCTAAAGGGCAGCGGCATGCAATCGATAAGGACATGCACGCATGTGAGGACGACTAGAGCATTGCCAGGACATGGTTGAACGTACAGCGATATGGGCACCTGTTGATGCAGGCGCAGAAAACTGAGTAGGCTGCGTCGCCATCGCCGTCATCGGGTTGTTGCTAGGAGTGGACGACCGAGTGCTAATGAAGACAGAAGGTCAGGATGAATTCGTGAAGTTCCAAGCCGAGCGGAGCTTTCAAGGTTGCTTGCCCGGCTTTGAGATAAGCAAAGGGCCGGGGGTTTTATGCAGCAGCCGAAAGACGAAGACGTGCGAAGTCGCCGACATGCACTTCTACATGTACTTCTTGGCTTGTCCGTGTAGCAGGGTATACACATTGACGTACCTAGCCGCTGTACTGCCCTGGCTTGCTACAGGTACTGCAATGCTGGCGCAAGCTGCGAGTGCCGATAGCGAGCTACTGCCACCTGTTCCAGCACTCCCATTGAGGGTCGATTGCCGTCTGTTCTCGTACGAGTGATGCGAGGCCGTGGACGACGGTCGTGCTATCTCGAAGCCGTGATGCTGTACCGTGCTCTGCGGTCGAGATGGCGCGTCGCCAAAGACTGATGGCTGTCGGAAAGGCTGATGAGGTGCGTTTGTCGTTGCGTACTGAAGCATTGGATGAGTTCCCGCGACGGTGCCGGAGTCGTAGCGTGATCGTGGCGTGAGCTTGCGTGCGTGCGTGCGTGCGTGTGATAGCGAGGCAGTGGCTTGTGGTGGTGGTCGACGGCGTGGAAGTCAGTGGCAGGAGGGACGCGAGCCCGGAGGATAATACCAGCTATGTCAAGAATGCTGTACGCGTGATCGCAAGAAGAGGTCAGTTAGTCCAAACAACAAGAAGATGCCACGAGCGATTGATGAGACAGCCGACTGCACACGATAGGAGAGATAAGTTACCGATTTCACAGCTGGAACTGTACCCGGCAAATTGCACGCAATAATACGATGACCACATCTGTCAGCTCGCGTCCGCTCACCGAGCGTATCGCATCGTCGCGTTCGTTGTCGGGAGAGTAGTGGTGGACAGAACGGAGTAAGACATATGTGATGGATGCGACGTATGTATGTATGTAGGTAGTAGCAGCTGCTCCTGTTTTCACGCTCATGCTGCCGTGCAGGTGTTCGTTAACGACGCGATCCAATTCAATCCTATCCTTGTTCGCCTGGCTAAAGTTACTTTCGGTCAATTTCACGTGCATGAGGTGTACCGTCCAGGTTGACGAGGCAGGAGGCTGGACCCAATGCCGCGGCACACAGAATATCATCTGCCATGCAAGAGCCCCCTCCTGCCTCAGCAAAGCGTGCTGTGCAGCGTGATTCTTCGTCTCGGTGCCAGGCTTCTTCTAATGAAAGATACCTTATCTTAAGGTTGGCGCAACCGCGCCCGATGCTCGTGAACTCCACTAGCTTCGTCGGCCCGCCGCCGCAGAGCCTCCCGATCTCTAATGCTCCACCTTGGGGCCAGAAGCATCATCCTTACACAACTTCCTTGCTGATCAGTTCCTGGGCGAGAATACCGGTTCCATGATTGCAAGACATCACACCGAGAACAAGTATGCCCGGCCAACGGCCTGCCACTTCTGGCTATGCCCGCATTGCACAGGTTGAAGAAGAGGAGAGTTCGGACGAGGATCCCTTCCACACCCACTCCAACACAGTCTCGTCGCCTACCACCGAGTATGCACCTATCCAGCCAAGGCGGCGCGACTCTATCCGATTGCCGAGTGGCTCAACTTCTCCTGGCAGGCCTGGACGAAGGCGGCGAGCCAACAGTGGTGTTGATATCAAAGCTATCAACGCGAGGTTGGAACGATGGGCAGACGAGATCAAGGACCGCTTCAAGAGGAGAAGAGTGAAGGGAAAGACTTCGGAAGAGGAGCAGCTGGAGATTCATCACTCCGTCTTCCAAGCACCCGACGGGATCCGCCCGGCGACGAAGGAATCCCTGGAAGCTGAATTCGGTGACGAAGGAGAACGAATGTCGAAGCTGGAATTCGATGATCTGGTTGAGTCAGTCAGGACAGCAATCGAGCTTGGACTGCATCCGAAGCTCATCGCGCAAGGCAGCAGCGGTTCATACTTTGCACGCAACAGTGGCGGCAAGATTGTTGGTGTCTTCAAGCCAAAGGATGAGGAGCCATACGCGAGCAAGAACCCCAAGTGGACTAAATGGATCCACAGAAACCTGTTCCCATTCGCCTTCGGCCGAGCCATGTTGATTCCCAACCTGAGCTATGTTTCCGAGGCCGCAGCATACGTGCTGGACTGCCAGCTTCGAACAAACCTAGTGCCGTATACAGATGTGGTCGGCTTCAGCAGCAAAAGCTTCCACTACGACTGGATGGACCGTCGAGCGTATTACCGCAAAGGACGACCCTTACCGGAGAAGCTGGGCTCGTTCCAGGTCTTCCTTAAAGGCTATAAAGGCGCCACAGACTTCTTCCGCGAGCATCCCTGGCCAGATCAGACGAGCCCCAACTTTTCGAATATACCCTCGCAAAAGCGTAAGAGACGGAAAAGGTGGGATGAGACGTGTCGCCCGAAGAGCAAGACAGGCGCTGAAAACGGCTATAGCAGTGAAGACGAGGAAGAAGACGCGAACTCGCGATCACAAAGCCGGCAAGAGCATGCATTCTGGGGCGAAGAGCTACAGCAGAGTTTCCGAGAAGAGCTAGAGAAGCTTGTCATATTGGATTATGTCATGCGTAACACAGATCGAGGGACAGACAACTGGATGATCAAGATTGACCGGGATACGCAGAAAGCTACCATCGTCAGCGAGTCTCCACAGCTGAAGAGGCAAGAAGACGATGATGTCGGATATCACAGGCGAAAGGAGAGCATGTCAGCGACACCCAACGAGGAGAGCACGTCAACAGAAAACGCTATACCCAGAGTCGGTGCTATTGACAACAGCCTGTCGTGGCCGTGGAAACATCCTGACGCCTGGCGGAGTTATCCTTTCGGTTGGCTATTCCTGCCGGTGAGCTTGATCGGGCGGCCTTTCTCGGAGAAGACGCGGAAACACTTCCTCCCATTGTTGACCTCAAAGGACTGGTGGAGTGAAACCCAAGTGAAGCTACGAAGATGTTTCGAAATCGATGCCGATTTCCAGGAGCGCATGTTTGCTCGACAAATGGCAGTCATGAAAGGTCAAGCATGGAATGTGGTGGAAACCCTCAAAACACCTGACCATGGGCCGCTAGAGCTCACAAGACGGAATCGCGTTCATGTGTGGGATGATCTGGTGGATATCCCTGTTGCGGTACCATTACCACGAGCCTCGGAGGAGATGCGCCGGAGAGCAGCGGCTACCAATGCAGCCGAGTCGCAGAGACGTGCGTTGGCCATAGCGACGCCATCACATCAACGTGAAGAGGAAGAGGAAATGGACATAACGTCTACACTTCAGCCTAGCAATGCGAACAGCGCAGACCTTCTTGGCTTGACCGGCACCTCACTGCCAGCAGGTGTAAGCAGTAACCGATTTAACCAATCGCGACAGCCCTCCGCGCAAGACATACATCGTCCTGAGGTGCAGGAAGTCATCAAGGAGAATCTCTCACCGGAACTGCAGCCTAAGGAGTTGAAGTTCTCACCCTCAACTCTGGATACTGGAACACGGCCCGGAGCATATAGATCACGAACTGGCGGTCACAGATTGAGCCACGACATCCCGCGCAGCCAATGGCACGCCACTCCACAGACGACACGAAGTCGAAGGTTCAGCCTGAACTTTTCGAGAAGCAATAGCTTTGGCGCATTGGACGATGATGGCGATCTGGGATATGCTGCTGCCGCAGACCAGGAGAGCAGTATGCGCAAGGTCATTGTTGAGAGGCTGGAAATGGTGAAGAGCAAGCCTCCGGTGTTTACGTGGTGCTAGTCGAACGTGCTCACCGGGTTGGAATATGATCTTTGCGAGATATCCCTGTGATTGTTCTACTTTTTGTGAGAGACAGCGGCGATTAGAGAGGGGGCTTTGAGACGATAAGACAGCACCATGATTGATGAATGTGCTAGTGTGAGGCTAGACTGATGGTCTTGACATTGTTCATCGCCCCTCCTTCCTCCCATCCAGACTTTTCTAGATCATGATTCTCCAGCGACCCTATCCCATGACCGAGATCGTGAAGCTCAGCTCAACAGGATCATCCAAACCTCCACCAAAAATCCACAAAAACTCTCATGCCCAGCATCGTCCGTACCGCGAGGATGGCCGGGGTGCTCTCCCAATACCACACCCGCGCCGCTCTGCGTCCTCGCATCGCTCCTTCGAGCTGCCACATCATCTCAACCCACTGCATCGAGACATCTCAGCTGGACTTCTCGATTGCAGATATAATAGCCGAGGTGATAGAGCATCTCAGCATCTAGTGCCCTTGGTGCTGCAGGGGCAACGGCGGTTCTGGCATTAAGGCACCACATGGTCTTGAGGTAAAGTCTGACGCCGCAGAATGCACAGCGTGAAGTGAGTTATGATCGATTGTAAGTTGTGCGCGGCTATCGTCGAGCCCTAAACGGGGGCCGGTGGTTGTTTAGGTGTGGACGCTGCGGCAATAGTAGGGTTGGGGGCCGAATCCTCATTTGGTAGCCTGACTCTGGGCATCGATCCACTCATACGGATGAAGGACCAAAGTTCCAATGCAGAACTTGTCCTTCTTGTCACTCTTCTTGAAGTACAGACCCACTGTGGCCTCTCGCACCTCCGATCCGTACAGCGGCTCACCATGCTCTTCTCGATCCCACTCGTTCGCCAAAGCATTGAGCAGATCAATCAAGCGGATACCTTCATCAGTATGGGTGAAAGGCTCCTCGGTCCTTCCATCGTCCAGTATACAAGTGCCTCCGCAAAGCGGACAACACATTCTTCGGTTCGGGTGCAGATAGCGTCGTCTGATTCTCCGAATGCAACCCCAACAGCAAACAACGCCGCAGCATTCAGTCCTCGTCACCCAGTCGTCACGGCAGTCGGCATCCGTGAAGAAGTGCTTGAATGGGATCGCATTCCTGGCAGGGCCCCAAAGTAGGAAGTCTATGTTATTGAGGGGTGGTTGGGTTAAGAACATTCGTGAGCACGAGGCCGTATCAAGCTTGCCAGGTCCGTAAATTGCTCGAAGTACCTCTTTCCTTGCGCGCTCACCCTCCTCTCCCTGCGGCTGTAGCTTGATGATGGGGTCGACAGGTAAAATATTACAGCGGTGGTGCAGGACCTGGGCGGTGCAAAGAAGTGGATTGAGCGCGACGACTCGACAGTAATAATGATCTTTCGCAAGCTTGTTGCGTGGGACAAACTTGTGAAACCTCGCGCGTGCTGGCGCCGACTCGAAGTAGAAGTTGTCTTCCAGAGCTCGTCTACTCGCCTTCGCCTTATCGCGTCCCGACATCCCCTTGATGACAGCCACAATCTCGGGTTCCTTGGAGGGTTCGAGGAATAAGACCCGTCGCGAGACCTTGGAGCCTTGCACTGTATCCCTCCAATGGTCGCAACTCGCTGAGCGAATAGTAAGTCTCGCATGGGCAGCGGTGCAAGAATCGCCTCGAGCAACTCTAGAATCGCAAACACTTCGCGTGCAAGGCTGCTGCCATCTCGCATCACCACATCGCCCTCATCGTCGGTCTGTGGTTCCATCCGGTATGCTGTCAAGAACAGTCTGGCGATGTAGTCGCATTTGGAAGCCCAAGCAAACGTGCGCGTATCGGGCAAGGAAAGCCAGACGTAGAAGCGGTGCGGCTTAGTGCATCGGTCGGCGGGTATCCATTAGCTTAGCTCATGTGACGGCGAAGACGCGTGAAGAGCGTGGTGTCGCGTAGTGGACAGCAGCATGTGAAGTCCTTGGTAACAGTCAGTTGGAGAAATGATAGTCTCCGCAAGATACCAACCACTTACGCGGGCTCAGCACTTATCGGTAGCTGTCAAGCTGCCCTCTTCACCATGACGCCTCGCTAAACTTCATGCACAAAGCAAATGCTGCATCTCAATCACTCAATCACGGTCTCTACCAGTCTCGCCCTTTCCTCGCTCGCGCTCCATCTCCAACTTTCGCTCCTCTTGCCTCTTCCAATGACTGCCCTCTTCGTAGTCTTTGCTGATCCCTAATGCCCTCCGCAACTTTTCACTCTCGTCGATCTTCGCTCTGGCCAACTCGTGCACCTGATGGCTCTTCAGGCCTTTCGCCGCCGGGCCACCGCCAAATTTGCTTTGCTCCGACTCCAGCTTCTTTCGTAGCGCGTCGCATTGGTCGTCGATCTCGTCCTCGTCCACGCTGCAAGGTCGTCAGGGTGCATATTCGAATCTCGCTATAGTCTCGACACTGGGGATAACCGTTTTGTTGACAGAGCCGCACTGATCACTGTCGAAGCGAGCGCTTCGACGTGCCATACTCCCGGTATTTTGCTGCAGCCAGGCTAAGGATACAGCTCGCCGTCGTGTCAAGACTTTGCATGTACGCTACTTACCCTTCATCTTCAAGCTTATCGCGCAATTCGAACACTTTCACTTCGATTTCTCGCTTGCGATCGTGCTCCAGAATCTCCTGGTCGGGCTGACGTTGTCGGTGCTTGATCGAGTCGACGTCGGTGGGGTATGGTTTTGGGTGGTCGCGCGGTCGGAGATTTGCTGAATTGCGCTGGACATAGCCAGACGTACCAGAGCCTCGCGGCGTGGTGAGACCAACATTCGAGGACATGCTGAAGGTGTCGTGTGGAGTCAGAAAGGCAAGGCAGCGGTTCGATGTGGGAGGATTACTTCTGTTAGCGCGGAAAGGTTTCCTGCCCGCGAGATCGACGGAGATGACGCATCTTCACATGCTTTCGCAGTGTGGCAGCTTCATGTTTCCGACTCACGATTCTGGAAGCTCACTCGATGACTTTCCTTTGGTCGTACGATCCTAATGTCGATCATCCTTCTGCAACCAGCAACGAAGACTCAACAACCAGCACGATGCCAGCCGCACTCGACGATGAAGCTTCCCCAAGCAGCACTCCCACAACCTTACCATTCCCGCCAGTCACCAAATCGCAAATCCTCCACTGCTCCTTCGCGGATTGGCATCCCAGGTACAGAGCCATCACACCCAAGGCTCGACTCGTCCCTCTCACGCCGCCATTCCTCGACTATCTCCGCGCCGACGGTATCATACTCCCCGACGACGAAGAGCCAGTCGATCATTGGGACTCAGACAGTGGCGTATTTTCCTCTTCAGACAACACAGAGGCACGAGACGACAGTGACGACGAGGAAGCTGTAGACGTGGCGGCACAATGGAGAGACGTACACCAAGCAATAAAGAACACAATCGACGAGCTCGGCGGCAAGGTCATGCCCAAGCTCAACTGGTCTGCACCCAAAGATGCGACATGGATGAATGCAAACACGATGGAGTGTAGGACGCCCAGCGACATATACCTCTTGTTGAAGAGCTCCGACTTTGTTACGCATGATCTCGAGCATGCCTTTGTCGACTGCATAGACTCGCCAGACTCCTCAATTTCACAGAACGACATCCCATACCACCTCGTGCTGCGCAAAGCAGTGCCGAACTTCAACCCTTCTGTCGAGTTTCGATGTTTTGTTCGGGAGCGAAAGCTATTGTGCATATGTCAACGCGATCTTAACCACTTCGACTTTCTTTTCAACATGCAAGACAAGCTACGATCGATGATTAAGGAGTTCTTCGAAGTGCGGCTACGAGACTCATTTCCAGACGAGAGCTTTACCTTCGATGTCTATATACCACAACCATACGACCGAGTTTGGCTGGTCGACTTCAATCCTTGGGCACCGAGAACAGATCCCATCCTATTTAGTTGGCTAGAGCTACTGGACATGGAGGCGCCCGAGGAGCCGGAACCCATCCCGGAAGGCCAATTTGCCCGGCTGTACTTCAATGCACCCAAGCCGGAAGGAATCGACGCTGCTGCACCGGAAGGCACCGGGGATCAAAGTGACGAGTCGTCGGAGGATGGTGATGAAGAGGAGGCGGACGAGGCGCTTTACCTACCCGAGTTGCGGCTCGTCCGCAAGACCGACCCTGAAGCATATAGCTTCGCCACGCCACAGTACAGTGCACACAAGCTACCGAAGGATGTTGTCGCGGCTAGTCAGAGCGGCGAGGGTCTACGTGAGTTTGCACGAGACTGGCAGAACATCCTCGAGAAGCGACGAGGCGAAGATGCTGCAGCAGACAGCAGTGATGAAGATTGAAGGAAAGAGTATGCAGACCTCACGAACTTCGATGGCAGCAGAAGTAGGCTGTTGTTGAGCAGGAAGTGACCACCATATCGGCTAGTGGCTCCCTGGCATCTTGGCTTGCTTCATCAATGCTGGTACACCTTAGCAGTACCGAATGCTAAATTTCTTCCTGCCGGCTGACATTCCCTGCGCTCCATTCTCATAAGCCGGAGGATGGTCCTGTCCATTACTCACTTGATTCTGGCCCATCCTAGACGACACAGTAGCCTGCCTGGCCGCAGAACTCGGCCCCGCCCCTGGAACCATACCCCCAGCATCCGGCACTCTCTCTAACAACTCATGCAATGTCTCCTCAACATGTTTCTTTAAACGCTCTAAACGTCTCCGCCTGTGTCTCCGCTTACTCAATGGATTCAATCTTAGCCTCAATGACGCCTCCCCTCATCGCCACGAGAGTCGCAATAAAGCGGTGATTCGGCTTACGGAAGAAGAGGCGCTTGAACTGGTCGTCCGGAAGGTCAAACTGGAGTTTTGCGTTGCTGAAGATGACGCTCAAGACTGCGTGGATGAATCGTTCGCGGTCTACGTCATTCTGGAAGATCCTTTTGTCGATCCATCTGGGAGGAGTCCATAAGTTGAGGAGAGTGCGGAAGGGATGAAGAGAGCGTATTTATCGTCTTCTGGGCCGCGGGCGTTGACTTCGTGGATTAATCTGGAGAGCTTCCAGTAGGTTTCGAGGCTTCGTTGCCCATGATTACTGACTGATCTGCGCACCAAGTGATCAACTGTTCGAGGAGAGGAAGAGAGTTGCACAGGATACAGATGCGAACCAAGGTATTGATCCTGTCCTCAGATGTGTCGCTGCCTGGGGCAGTTCAGCTCTCGTGGCTGAGCACAGCCACACTTTCAGCTGGATTCGAGCTGCAGAAGTCCACGCACGCCATGAACTCGGGGACGTCGTTTGCGCATGCGAAGTATGGAACAGCCATGCCTTTACAGTTAGTAGAAGATTCTTGATCGATTCCAACAAAATTCTATGCTTACACTCTACCAACGCCTGCGCTAATCTAATACCAATCGCCAAGCGCAGTACATCACCTCATACCTCAGTGACAGTGACCTTGCCCTCGCTCCTCAAGACATGTCCGCCCTGCAACTCCTGATCCAAAGTGTGACCTTGAATGAAGCAAGAGGTAACCAATCCCAAGCCACTGATTCCACACAGAGTCGCAAATAACCTTTGGAAAGCCCAAGAGCAAGCACGCACAATAGTATGCTTCAACGGACTGTCATCAGCCATGGCTTTCAGCGCAGGAATGTAGCTCTCCGCATGCTTCGCAACAGCGGGATCGACGCCAGCTTCAAGCAGCTTGTGCGCCAAGAAGTTACTGAAGATAGTGCCTCCGAGCGCTACTCCCAAGCAGAGGCCGAAACTGCGCATGAAGCTGTACATACTCGCGGCGTGAGCAGCATCACCCGACTGGCACGCTGCTTGTGATGCCATTGAGTGGGCGATGAAGAGGAGACCTTGGCCGACGCCCGCGATGATGAACATGAGAACCCAGTGTGCTGTGGGAGTGTTTACGTCGAGGAGGGTGAGGACGCCGAGGGCAAGGGTGGTGATGACCCAGCCTGACCAGACAGCCCAGCGATAGCGACCTGTTCGTGTGATGATTGGGCCAATGATGCCGCTGACAGGGACGGTGCACACGGTGAAGGCGAGGAGGTAAGTCGCGGAGTGGAGCGGGGAGTAGAGTTTCACGGTCATGAGCCAGAGGACCAGGAAATAGACTTCGGTGAACAGCGTGAGGGCTTGGATGACGGTGCAGGCGTAGATGGCGATGGCTGACCAGGATGAGAAGAGGGAGAGGCGGAGGAAGGGCCTCTTGGCGAGGAATTGCTCGTACAGGCCGGTCATGAAGATGGCCGCGAGTCCGAGGATGATGGGCACGAGGGTTGCGGCACTGTTCCATGCGAATTGCGTTCCTCCCCATGTGATCCCAACCAGGAAGGTGGTGATGCCGATGATGAACATGGTAGAGCCGGTCCAGTCAATCCTCGAGATCTTGTCGGTGATGGTGCTCTCCGGACGCTGATACCTCAGCACGAACGGGATGATGGCTAGACCGATGGCACAGAAAGGCAGGTTGATATAGAAGAGCCATCGCCAAGTCGCGTGCTTCACCAGCAAGCTGCCGATAATGGGGGCAATGTTGAAGCCGACCGAGACACAGAACTGTAGCAAGCTAATGTACTTTCCTCGGAAACGAAGTGGCACGAGGTCGGAGATGATGATGAGATTGAGCGAGAGGATGCCCCCGCCGCCAATGCCCTGGACCACACGGCCTGCGAGCATTACGTCGACATTGTTCGCCACTGCGCACATGATGCTGCCGAGGGTGAAGAGGACCATGGCGGTGAAAATGACGCTGCGCCGGCCAAAGACATCAGCGAGAGCCGCCATAAGAGGCTGAACCACTGCATTTGCCAGAAGGTACGAGGATGCGATCCAGAAAGTCTTGACGGAGTCTGCGTGGAGTGCTTCAGCGAGGGTCTAGGATATGTCAGCGCACACTCGACTCTCGTAGCAATTGACATGTGGCCGTACCGGAAGGGTCGCTGTTAGTATAGTCATATCCAGCGAGATAGCGAAGACAACAAAGATTTGGCCGATGACAATGAGCTTGACCTGCCGACTCGGTTTCCAGTCCATGTTGCTGCCTGCGTTGCTGTCCATGCTCAATGTGTCGCTCGCTTTTTCAATGTCGATGGAAGTCATGGTTGACTTCGAAATGTGTTTTGACTCCATTGCGAGAGATGATGGTGAATGATCCTTTTACAGCCCCACAGTCCAAGGAAAATGTGCAATGCACATGAAAGTACTGATGCCACGGCTGGACATCGCTGGGAGCCTGCCAAATACATATCTGCACTCCCAAACTCACCAGCTACGGTCTGCTTGACCATCAGCCATCAGCCATCAGCCATCAGCCATATCGGGCGCTGCGGTCTAGCAGTCGCAACTGGGTACAAGCTTTCACCCTTTGTAAAACGTGGTGTGCGGTAAGCTAGAGTGAGCAACAGATAGATTTGGCTGCGTTTCTCTGTTTTGAGGCTGGCTGCGTGGTGGAGGCTTCGCGGCAACAGTCGACACAAGCATTCGCCAGCAGTGTGAGCTATGCCGTCTAAACATTTTGCACACGCTGGACAGTGCATTAGCGTACGTTGTCTCGAGAGCAAGGATGTGGGATGATACAGTAGCTCGGAGTTGAAGGTGCAGATTGAGCTGCGCTGGCGTCGTGTAGAATACACGTGTCAAGGATCAGCCCTGTCTCCGGCAAGTGGGAATGTTTCTTAGACGGCCTAAGCCTGTTACCCATCGGATGCGGCAGACACAACCGCATCTGTATCTTGATCGGCGTGCGTGTGCACTGCTATGGCGGCGCGCCACATGGTACCGTGTCTGTGCAACCTGTCGAGACTCGATTGTCGTCGCACATGGATGAATCCACCCGCAGACACGCTGATGGAAGCAGTAAAGTGTATGCAAAGCAGCGGGAGTGTCCGTAGACATGGCCGGCTCGACTGCAGAGAGGCGTCCCGGAGCTGCCTTGAAGGCTTGAAGCGTGAGTTTGTGGCTTGCTGAGCTCTTGTTGTTGTCGCTGTGTTGCTGTTGCACGTGGGTGCTAGAACTAGTGCTTGCGGCCGTGTCGATGCAGCTGGCTGGAGCACTTGGACTTGATCGGGTTTGCTGACAGGCAGACCGATCGCTTGGCAAGAGTAGTTCTAGATGGTATTCTAGCCTCAGCACCATCTCGTGACTGCTTGTGCATTCTCCGTCTTGAGCACTGCATACGTTCGCAGATCACTACTCATATCACATGAAGACGGTCCGTACATCCACCTCTCTCCTCTCGCCCGCCTCTCATCTATCCGTCAGCGCCCCTCGGCGATCAAGCGCACACGTTCGTTCACCACGCCGACTCAGTCGTCGACTCCTCGGGCCTCATCAAATGTGACTGAGCATTGTCGGACACGGCCCCGATGCTCTCGAAAATGGACAGACTGTTGCGGTCCTTGTAAGCAGCTCAAGCGTTGAGAAACACGCTTCTTGCTGGGAGATCTCAGGCTGAGCAAAGAGATGGACACCGGACACTGTGCCGGCTCACGTTGTAGCCATCCATGCATGCTGCTCGTCGTGATAGTATACTGCGGTGCAGGCAGTCTCAGAAGATCGAAGTGGCATTCTAGATGCGAAGCTGCAGCTCAAGGGTGACAATACGACGTGACGAGACACCGAGCCGCATCCGCACTTTAGCTAGCAAAGACACAACGCACTCGATGCTGGTGCTTAGCCTTCACTTGGAAGCACTACTAATGTCGACTACTTGATCTTTAAGCAACGAGACTCATATGCTCGACGATACATTTGGCAATAGAAGACTTCCATCGGTCTCGTGATGACCACAGGCCACCGAGCCACGAGTGCACGATATCTTGGTGAGCCATGAGACGATCAACAGGCACAAGAAAGTCAAAGGAGCGCGTGCCTCGGTCACAGCATTTTCACCACGAAGGCGCTAGAGCCTCAATCCGATCCCTTCGAATTTGGGAGGACACTTTTCTTGCAAGAATCGTTGCGGCTTAGTCTTCTGAAGGATCGTGATTCTTGATGACAAGTGCGGAGAACGTGCATCACGGCTCCTGCTGTGCGACCTGCAACTGCAGCCCTCTAGCGTTCGACCACATGAACACTTGGAGTCATTTCTTGTAGGCGGCTTATTAGCCAACACAAGGACTTTCGAAAACGCTTCCAAGATGTTGTTCAAGCTTGGCGCAAGATGCTTTCTATCCGAACTCGCCGAGCTTCCATGCTCCTCCTCCACGGCGCGGAGACTTGACTTTCCTTCTTGATCGCCTTCTGCCACCATCCTGGAAGGTGAAATGAGGACTTGCAAGGTTGCTGCTGCTGCTGCATCGTCCCGTCCAGTACTCGCACAAAGTGTTGCAGCTGCGGTCAACATGGGTTCCTTTGCAAGTGTGCAGCCACAACATAACCCCATGGGCAAGCGTGAGAGTATTGTATTGCACGAAGGTACGTTAGTCTACTCGCTTAAAGCGCGAGCTTGCCCTCTTTGCCACACGCAACTTCCACTTCTTCATATCATACGAGTGAGAAGCCTGCCATGTCGAAGGTGAAGTGCGTTACTCTGCTTTCATTGGCATTGGGTGCGAATGCGATCAACTCCCCTCGTCAAGCCAACAACACAACGCCATACCAAGTACAGACACCACCGCTAGACACCGACTGGACATATAAAGTCGGAACGAATCCCTGGCCACAGCATCCAAGACCCAAGCTCGTGCGGCCTCAATGGCAAAGCCTGAACGGCATCTGGACGTACTCCAATGCGTCAAGCCTCGATGCGGTAAATCAACCACCTTTCGGTCAAACACTGTCAAGAGAAGTCTTGGTTCCATTTTGCCTAGAGAGTGGTCTTTCTGGAATCCAGGGCGAAGACTTGCTTTATTCGTGGTATCGAACCACATTCTCGGTGCCGTCGAACTGGACTGGTGACCGAGTCCTCCTCAATTTCGATGCTGTCGACTATGAGGCTACTGTTTTCGTCAACGGCCGCAACGCAACGTTCAATCGTGGAGGCTACTTCGCTTTCTCGGTAGATGTGACGGAATTCCTCAGTGCAAAAGGGACGAACGAACTGTAGGTTACTGTGCCGAGTGCCGATGGAGCGAGACTGATGTCGTACTAGAATCGTGTTCGTGCACGATCCCACGGATAGCGATCCTTATGTGATTCCGATTGGCAAGCAGACCTTGAGTCCATCGCATATCTTTTACAGGCCTTGCAGCGGTATCTGGCAAAGTGTCTGGATCGAGTCTGTGCCTACGAACTACATCACCAAATTCGACATCAATGGAGACGCCGATGGTCGGGTCAATGTGACTGTGGCTGCAGCCGGAAACTCCAGTTCGAACGTGGTCATTACCGTACTCGGAAGAGGCACTAACAACACCGTGGCTACACACAGTGGTAGCACTGGGAACGAGTTCACGTTCAAGGTCAACTCTCCCAAGACTTGGTGTCCAGATACTCCGAATCTCTACGATGTAGTAGTCAAGCTGGGCAACGATGAGGCAAGAAGCTATACTGGCTTTAGGACCATCGGCAGAGAGGAGTTCAATGGCGTACAGCGAATCACGCTGAATGGTGATGCTATTTTCACCTTTGGCACTCTTGACCAAGGATATTGGCGTAAGTCATCACTCAATCGTGAGCTCTTTGGAGACGCCGAGATGCTAACTTCAGTCGACATCCTCAGCCGACGGCCTGTATACTCCTCCAACATACGAGGCCATGGTCTACGATATTCAAAAGCTGAAGGAGATTGGCTACAACATGCTTCGTAAGCATATCAAAGTTGAGCCTCCTCTTTTCTACGCAGCAGCCGACGAGCTTGGCATCCTGGTCATGCAAGATATGCCAGCTCTACGTCCACTTCAATCACGGACGCTCGCGGACTGCACTGTCGAGACAATATTGCCAGATGACGCACAACAGCAGGAGTTCCATCGTCAACTGGAGATCCTCGTCCATCAGTTCAAGAGCTACAGTTCGATTTTTGCTTGGGTGATCTATAATGAGGGTGAGTACACTCATCGCATCGTGATGCATGCGTCCAGGTCTCACGGCGACATTCACAGCCACACACTGACATGGCGCAGGCTGGGGGCAGATCACCTCGTACTACCCAGAGTTTGAGCTCACTGATATCGTTCGTGGCATTGATCCTACTCGTTTGGTCAACGCAGTCACTGGATGGTACGACCATGGTGCAGGGGACTTCTCAGACAATCATCATTACGCTACTGCGCAGTGTGGTACTCCTTGGTACTCAATCAACTCATCACCATTCGATCCTTCGCGTATTGGATTCCAAGGAGAATTTGGAGGAACTGGCAACAACGTCTCGGCTGATCATCTCTGGAAGGTGGAAGAAGCCATCAACCGGATCAATCAGACTTATGAGATTGATCAGACTCTGGACATCTGGAATCACCGCGGCCACTTCTTGCTCAACGAGCTGCTTTTGCAAGTCGAGCTGTACGCATGTGCCGGCGGCGTCTGGACTCAGACTACTGATGTCGAGGGGGAGGTCAATGGCATGCTCACGTACGATCGCCGAGTGCTGAGGCCAAACCTGCAGCAGTGGAACGCTGATATCAAGGCTCTTTATGATGCGTCTGCCGCTCGGACGAACGGGTCTGTGCCCATCGCTTCAGAGGCGATTGTGCTCACCACAGCAACAGAGCCTTGGGCTGGGCTTAGCACATACTGGCCGCAGTACCAATGGATTGCAGCAGGTCCGGCTCAGACTACAGGTGACGCTGGTGTCCCCGGAGGCTGGGGAAGTGGCGGAGGGTGATCGGCCGTTGAACGAAAGGCGAGCGAAGGCATAAAGACGTACTGCCTCCATAATGACAAGGTAGTGTGTCTGCGACAAGGGAGTGGTGAGCAACAGCATCGCTAGCGACCTAAGCAGAGACAAGGCCTCTATGGCAACCTCCCAGCAGTCTACAAAGTTCTTTCTGCACCACCCGATTTCTCATGCTCGAGTCAAGGCAAAACATAATGTAGTGAAGTACGAAATAGTGTTAGCTCAAGAAGCTCTCTGTAATTGCAGTGGAAACTATACCGCCAACCCCAAGGGCTCTAACATGCACGGCGACAGTCCATAGAGGCAGAGGATACTGATGTGGAATACTGCAGGCCTGCCACTATTGATGCACTCACACTGTGGGTGAGACGTCCTTCGAGGGTTTGCGGTCGTATACCGCCCGATACCCAGCCGTGATGCCTAGTAGGGCAGGGTCACTACATAGCACTAATGAGCTCCAGGCGGAAAGTTAGCGATGATGGTAGTATAAGTAGTAGATGCTGCCTGAAACTGTCCTCGGATTGTGGCAACCGGCTGCACCACGACGCAGGGAAAATGTCAATTCAAAATGCTCCCCTAGTCGGCCCAGTCCTCGGGCTAGCATTATGGACGTTCTTAGGCAGTATCTCCAAGAACACCCATTGTACTACCATGCTAACCACACGTCCCCACATAGCTATTCCTACCGTCTTCCAGACATTACCACCTACAAAGTACACCGACCCGTCGTTCCCCACTGACACCGCTCCGTGAACCTCGCCAATTAACATCAATGCAGGTCAAAGTCTCGAACGCCGCAAGTATACAGGAACTCAACAAGAATATCCCAAGACATCGACAGTACCCAGCGGATAACTACAACCACCTCCACGAGCAGCCGACAGTCTTCTATGCCGTGGCTTCGGGCTTGACCTTCTTGGAGGTCAACGATTGGCTAACGTTGGTTATGGCTTGGGCATATGTTGGTCTCAGAGTGGTGCACAGTCTGATCCAGTCGACGAGCAATATTATTATGCTTAGGTTCCAGGTTTTCGCTCTGAGCAGTGTGGTGCTGCTGGCGATGACGCTGAGGGGCGCGGTCGATGTGTTCTGAGGTCGGAGGGTTAGGTGAGAGGTGGGAGTTGATTCGGCCTGGGGTGAATATGGATGTTGCGGACCGCGTATAACGTAACAGAGATGGCAGTGTATGCAGTTTCGAATCTCCGGATCGTCTTCTGGTGGTGGGCACTTCGGCTGATAAAATATGCAATGCCATCCACTTGTGGGCTCGTACCAATTGCGCCGCCCAATGCTGTATATGTACAAACCCATAGTCCATCTTATATCTTGTACTGCTCTTTCGCGTGGAAAGGACTCCAGATACCTCTTACGCTCTCGTTCAAGCTCTTGACCGGCTTCGTGACCCTCTTCAACTTCTCGCCGTTCGCCTCCTTCAGCAGTTCTGCCTTCTTCATAATCTCATTCGGCGTCATATTTCGGACACAAACGGGCTTTATCCGGCCATTGATGTAGTGACCTTTGATCACAGGGTGCTTGCCGGGTCGAGGGGAGACGGTCACTTCGATGCTCGGGTTCTCTTTCGCGAAGGTCTGGAGTTGGGATTTGAGGAAAGCGCTGTGGATTAATGTTAGGACGTCGTGAGGCACTGACATGTATTGTCTTCGACTGACTTCATTCCTTTACTGCTCCCGGCCCAGTCGCAGTAGTGAAAGTCCAGGCGCTTGCATTGGAGGATGAAGGCGCCGACGCCATTCTATCTATGTGAGTATCTGCACACTGATATCGCCCGTCAGCACATCGTACCTGAGGCTTCGCTACCGTTCGCAGCGCCTGTAAAGGCATCTTGTCATCATTGAGTGTAGCGCTACGCATGCGAGATGGAAAGTGAACATCCACGATCGAGTCTTGGCTTTCCCGCCCTCCGCCGAGCCTTCCACCTCACCTTCCTGCACCCCTTTATCCGCGCTCGGATGTTCTCCGCCGGCCGGTATGCCTCTTCTGGAGCAGGATACCGATAGACACCATCCGGCACTGTCAGATCCTGAGCAATCTCCTCATCGGACGTTCCCTGCTCTTCCGTCCAATCGACAAAATCTTGCCATCGTCTACACTTCCTGTTGATCTTGAATTCTGGCACCGGCTGATCTTGCCACTCGGACCACTTCGAGATGTGAACATGCAGTGATGCTGTGCATTGCAGCTCTTGCCTGATCGTGTCCAGGCAGTGACAGGAGTGTCTGCAGTACGCCGGGTGGAGCGGATATTAGGTGCTCGGAACGTGCTCATGGAGTTATACGATGCTGGCTTACATTAAGTAGTCCTGGAAGGCGGCCTTTCATATCGTGTTAAGACAGTGGAGATGGAATGCGTCGACATTGGCCATATAGCGCTTGCTTCCCTGGGCATGCCATTCTACTGCGCCATCTAGCTGCTGACCGATCTTGCTCATGTCTTCTCCGCTGATGGGAACAGGCCTCTTGATGTGCAGGGCTTCCCACGGAGCGTCGACTCCTGGTGAACGGTTGCTGTGCCAGATGGAAGTTGTGTCCTCGTCCCATGAGCTTCCTCGCAACGGTCCGGAAGAACTCACAGTAGCCATTGGTTACGGTGATACGATCGATGGCCGACAAGATCTTCGTATAACCAACACAGAAGTGTTGAGTTGCGAGACTTGCTACCCACGAGCTGATGATCCACAGCATGAATCAGATACGTGCAGGAGATGAGCCTACTGTTGCTTTAGACGCTTCCTGCCCTGGCGAGAACAGTGTCCTCAGCTCGTCGTCTTCATTGCGGTAGTCCTATTAAAGGGCGCAGCTCAGATGCATGGAAGTACGATCAATAACAACGCGCCTTCATCCAATTTTACCTCTAAGCGACTAACCTCATCAAACTCCGCGATCCACCTAAAGCAAAATGTGCGACGTCGCCACCGTCGCCGCAGCCTTTAGCACCGGCCTCAGTATGGCACTCCCCACGAATTCAGTCGCCGATCAAGACTTTGTTGCATCGGTCGTCGCGGCAAGCTTGAAGCGCTGTATGATGAAAAGGCTTATTTATACTACTTGCACAGGTAACATTAAGCTGGAAGCGAACGTGACGCTCTACAATATCCAGGAGACGCAAGATCTCAAGGGCGTGTACTCACGTAGCGAGCTGGCGGTATTATATGACGGCAAGGTAAGTACGATAGTTGGCGTTGTGTCGCACATTTTGTGAGTTTTTACAGCTGATATACGTATCACTATTAGGAAGAGCAAGACTTCAAGGGCAAAGACCATTGAGCGGAATGTCCATTATCGAGGAACTGCAATGCGAAGGGTGAAAGGGAAATCTCACATCTCCCTGATCTCCCTGTCAGTCATTTAGGCGGGCGCCCGTCGTGTTACGATGTAGTGGAGAATAGAGTACGTCTCGGGCTCACGGTCGTTGAGCGTATCATCTGTGCTGCACACCTTCATCTCGTGGTATCAAGCACCCTGGTTAGACTTTGGGAAGAGCAAGAAAAGAGAGCAATCAATCGTGTAGCGCGTTGTAAGAAGTCAAAGGCTCTTGTCAATCGCATGCTTTCCTGACGCTTCATATTCCTACATCAACTACATGCGCCTCCAAGAAGCCCAGAGTCCGCCTTTCTCTTCCTCATAGTATCATCGAAGACTGCACAAAGTAATTACGAGAATTCTCACCAACGCCGTCGCTTCCCTTCGCAATGATGTCAACCGCAACGAGGGAATTTCCCCTCAGCTTCGTACCGCACTGCTGATATAGGTGTTATTGCCCTATTGTCTTGCCCCTCTTCGCGATATAGTACGTGAGCAACTCAAGCCGACCTTCGTCGACACCCTTGAACTCGATCCAAAACGGTTTGCGCTCCTCATATCCCGTGCCGTAGAGGCCGACGAGCTCGCTAGCGAGATCCACATCTACTTTACGGACCTCCAGGTCGGCATCGCTGAGATATCGAGCTGAGGCCTGTGCAAGGCGGGCCTTCCTCTCTGCGCCAAGGTCAATGCTCCTAGCTTTGGTCTTATTGACGAGCTGGCGGAGGACGATCAGTGCCATGGCGACTGAGCGAGCTACCAAATCGCCCTGGTCAGGAGGAGGCAAGAAGTCGAGGACAGCGTCGATGCATTTCTCTGGCGCTGCTTCGCGTATGATCTCATCAGCGGTACGATGCATGTCAGCCAGGACGTGACTGCTTGCATCAATGCCGACCCGACACACAAAGACGGTCACCAGTGCTTTAGCGTACCATACGGTGGCATTCTTGCGATGCAGGGTCAAGAGAGCACGGACGAGTCCGAGCGCCTGCGCTTTGAGACCCGCTGCCTTCTGCGGCTGCTGACTGAGCTTGTTGTCCTGATCGAATGTCTGCAGATACTCGAGCACGACTGCCATCAGCTCGTCGTACTTCTTGCCGCCATCCCAAATGTCGGCCTTCGATTTCGCTATGTCTTGCATGCGGCGGAAACCATGTGCGTCGAGGGTCTTGGTGCGGATACGTTCAACACCAGAGATCAGAAGCTTCTTGTTGCGCATAAGATCTGCGCGATCTTCAGCTGACATGGGCAGGCGCATTTCTTGCACAGGCAGTGGGCTGGCGGCAGGACTGCCACCGGATGCGTTGCTCTGCGCTGGACTTGTCAATCGAACGTTCTCGTTGACTGGCAGCTCACCAAGAACTGTACGCTCATCTGTTGCACCAGCCTGCGCCGCGCCGTCCGTAAACGGGTCCTCGTAGATTTGTACTTCTTCAGGCTGGGAAGTTTTCACTGCGCCGTTATGTCGCTGCGACTCGATCTCCGTACTCTCAGAAGACTTGCCATTCATGTGCTTCTCTGCTTCGGGTGAAAGCTTGCCAATTTGACGTGCATCCTCAAACATAGCCTTCATAGGGCTTCGATATGCTAAGGGTGAACGCGCCCGAGGCTGTGTGCTACTCAGGCTCGGCATCACCATGGTGAAGCCATCGGCGTCTTCGACCATATCGGGAAGCCCACTGTCTACAGAATGTGTCTGTCCAAGACCAGGACGCTTGTGTCCGGGGGAGAATGCTCCTCTGCTCGCGGTCAAACCATTCTTGGGCATGACCATAGTCATGTCGTCCATCTGCATGCCAGCCATGGGATCTGCATTTATGCTTCCCTTGCTCGTCGGCCTTGAGCTGTAGGTATGCTGCAGCGCTGCATGATGGAGGACTGGGCTACGCACCGGGCTACGCTCCGGGCTACGCTTCACGGAGCTTGCTGCTGGGCTGCTTGCATTGGTCTCGGCTGTCTTTGCCCTATTTCTAGAAGCGGCTGTCGACCCGATAGATCCTTTAGACGCACCAGTGCCTTTATCAGGACTGCCCGAAGGAGTTGCATTTGCAGGTGTCTCCGGTCGCAACATCCGCCGTGATGCGTAAGGATCGGCCGTCTGAGGTCGTGTGATTTCCGGTCTTCGCGGACGACGGACTGGCCCAGACATCAGGGAACTACCCTTCTTCGCGCCAGTAGAGCCGGGAGGATCGGCGGCAGATGTGTTGGAAGCCGTGGGTCCATTGCGATTCTGCACTTGCGACAGCGTCGATTTACCACGAACGGTGCCACCTGAAGCAGAAGGCCGCTGTTTCGCAGGAGACAGATCTGCCATGGCAGAGTTTGGCCGAGACGGTAGCTTGCCGCCAGCTTTCGCCTTCCTCTGCTCGGCCATCATCTCCCTGAGTGCACTTCGACTCGCGGTACCAGTCGATCTCCCTGTTGCCGGAGCCGCAGTGCTTTGGTGTAGCGAAGCATTGGGATTGTGCGAGTCTCGCTCGAGCGCGATCCTAGATTTCGGATCCAGCTTGGAGATGATGGCTTCTGCCTTTTGCGGCCAGTCCTTCGCCAGTATCCAGTACGTCGCCCGATAGCCTTCCTTCACCTTAGGATTTGCATCATCAAGTCCCTTCTTGACGCATTTCTGCGCAAGCTCTAGCCCGCCTGAGCTTTCAAACCCGTGTTTGTAACTCGCCTGTCGCCTCATGATCGTCCTCAGCCACTCCGCGCTGCACTGCCTCTGCTGGACGTTCTTCTCCTGTGCGGCTGACCAGATGTGCTGGACCATGCGGACGTGGTACGAGCAATTCTGGAATATGCTGTCTGCAGTCACGCGACCAGCTTCAGCTGCGATATGCTTTGTTGCCGCACTCATCTTGATAAAGGTCTGCAACAACATCTCCACATGCGGATCAAGCGCTGGCCCCAGTGTCTTGGCAAGTTCCTGCACCAGCTGACAGCCGTTCGTGGCCATCGTTGTCCGTAGCGAGCTCGCGACCTTGATGATACCCTCGACCATGCCTTTAATGCCTGCCATGAAGACCTGGTGGAACTCATTTGGTGCGTTGCCCTTCAAGATTCGCCGTAACTTCAAAACATTCTTGTCTCGTGGTGTCCAGTTCTGCTCGGTCTCCTTGCCTTCGAAATATGGTCGCATATCTACAAACGTATCCTCGAGCTCGCGCGACGTATCCATGTAGATCGGATCCATGGGCACAGTCTCTTGCGGCGGTGGTTGAGCCGCCTCGCTGTTCAGAGTCTCGGCGAAGTGCGCTACGTGGTCCATTGCTGGCAGCGAACGCGTTGAGCCGTTCATGTCTGACGATGCTTCTGCCTTGTCTCGTCCAGCTGTCTGAGGTCTTGAAGATGTCTCCTCTGTGCCAAGTTGCGAAAGAATCTGGCTAGCAATTGAGTGTCTCACAGAATGCGCCTTCAGCTGTCGCTTGAGGTCAAGCTTGGCTCGGTCAGGCGCGTTGCTGAAGAGCTCAATCAAAACGGTCTTCGCTGCCTCCCTGGTGTTGCCGTCCGCGTCTTCCAATCGCGCCACTATAGACACGGTGTAGCCTTTGAACGGCATATTCTCGTCCTTGTGCATCCTGAGCACCCACCGCATGCCGGCCTCCTTGGCGCGCGCGTTTGAGCCACCGATGGCTTCGTCGCGAATAATCTCCTCCACATCGCCGCCACAGAAAGGATACAGTTCACTCAGTGCCTGTGACGCTGCGCTGCGAACAGGTTCTCGGAGGTCTCCTAGGCGGTCCCCCAGTGCTTCAAACAGTCTCGGCGCGAGTTGGGTAATGGCATGACCGGCGGCGTCCTGGATCTTGAGTCGCTTGATCAGGTGTCCGAGTGTAGAGAACGCCGTGCTCGCGAGGGTGGAAGAGGCCTGCTGGGTGACGCCCAGTCGTACGCAATCGAATATGGCGGCCTGCGACGATTCGGGGACGCGATAGTGTTTGATGTCGGACTTGAGCGAATTAAACTGCTGGACCTTCTGTTCCGAAGAGGCCGCAGGCCTTTTCAGGATCGCAAGCAAAGCCGCCGCCTGTCCGTCCATGGTGATGTTGAGTGGTCGTAGGTGACGGTCATGAGAAGTCGTGTGTAGTGGTTGTACCAGAGGATGTCGTGTTTGAGGGTTGTTGATACCCAAACCACTTAGTTCTAGCGTCCTCGGCTTGCTGCAGTGTGACGAAGGGGATCCCTGCAAACGCTGGAAGGTTGCTAGGGCGAAGCGACCATCTTGAAGATAACTCTCGCGACGACTGTCACATGCATATTTGATGAGCATTGTAGAAAAAGGTGTTGCAAGACTCGCGACGGCACGCTTATCTGATCGTTCGAGTGTGCCCATCTCTCGCCTGTTTGATTTCTGGTCAGATGTGGGACTGCTCTTCCCCCGAGCCGTTGCCCACTGCGCCAAGCGAGGATCGGTGCCTTTGCCTGTGCCTGTGCCTGGCTCCTTCATCCCAGCCTTGACCCGCTGAACATTTCCAAGGGGTGGCTCGAGTCGTCTGGCAGCACAAGTAGTCGCACATTCGTTCATCTTGCAAACAAACCTCCACCTCCAGCCAACATGCCGGCCATCTCACCCATACAGCATGACACCTCTCAAGATCCACTGACCCTGCCAATCAGGAAGCATAAATTCACGGCGCCCAAGCTTCGACTTCAACTCAACGATCTAGCCCACGAAGGAAGTTCAAACTTTCTGTCCAAGATTAACAGCACTGAAGATTTGGAAGAACAAGTACAGAACGTCCTTAACCTGCTGTACACACCCGACAGCAAGAAACCAGGAACCAGAAGCGTGACCTTTGTCATTCGCGACGCTGGAGGCGTGGCCTATACGACTGGTATCGATCTGGACGACGACCACAAAGAGGTCCATATCAACCTTGGCTACATCAAGAATAAGCCGCGATACGAGTTGCTCGGCATCATCTGCCACGAATTGGTTCATTGCTTCCAGTGGAACGCAGAGGGGACCTGTCCTGGAGGTCTAATCGAGGGAATCGCAGACTGTACGTAGAACTGGATACCAGAAGACATAGTCTAGCTGAGCATTCGCACTGCAAGTTCAGCTCGACAGCAGGCTCTGAGACACTGTCACGTGATGTTTGAGTGTGGCTAACGCGTTTCTGTTTAGGGGTCAGGCTCAGAGCCGGTCTAGCTGCAAAGCACTGGAAACAAGAAGCTGATGGAAAGTGGGACTCTGGGTACCAACACACCGGCTACTTTCTGGAGTACCTGGAGCAGAGATTTGGACCTGGGACTGTCAAAGCATTCAACGACTGCCTGAGGGACTGCAAGTATGACGAAGACAAGGTATTCGGGAGCTGTTGCGAGGGTCACAGGGTTGATGATCTCTGGAACGACTACGGCGACCATTTGAAGAAAAAGAAGAAGCACGAGGATGAAAAGGTGGCTGAGAACGCCGAGGACGTGAAGGGAGGAGGCCAAAATGAGCGGTAGACGTCGTCGACAGCATCGCTGCCTGCTGCGACTTGCACATTCAATGCCCAACTCTTCTGTAACGTCCAAGTCTAGAATCTACAAAGCTTCAAGCCGGCAGACGCCAGGCGAAGAACAATTCTTGGTGCTGTGTTGAATATCCTGTTCACTGCCAGTAGGTCCTTTGGGAAAGGTGCTCGCACTGCGGCGGCGCGCACTGCAATAGGCCACTTGGATGGTGGTGAACCTTGGTCGCGAAGCGGTGGTACCGAGTGCGAAGCACCAGGTGCAACACGACCTTCTTCGCTTCGGGTTACTTGGCATGGGCGTATTTCTCCGAGCTGACACGGCATTACCGACGCTCCTGCTATATCTGAGGAAGCTCCGACTGCCTTGTCACGGAGCTTTGAAGACCTCGGGGAAAATGCGACGTAACTCCTCTAGGTTCTCAATCTGGTGGTCACATGCGGGCTGTGGTGGCGGTTTTGCGTCAAGCTCAACGAGATGGACCGTCTTCCAACCATATGCCTTGGCTCCCGTAGCGTTGATCGCAGAGTCGTCCACGAAGTAGCATTGAGAAGGATCCGAAATTCCTGCCTCGCGCATGGCCTTTGCAAACATGGCAGGGTCAGGCTTACACAGCAGCTTCTCCGCGCCATAATCGCAGTACGTGATCCCTTCGAACAAGTCTTCAATCTCGAGCAGTTTTACCACTCGTCTGCCGTGGTTGATGTACGCATTCGTGAAAAGCCAAGGCTTAACCTTGGCACGATCGATATCCTCTAGCAACCGTCGTAGCTTAGGATTCGGTTTGATGATGCCTTCAAGTGGCAACGCGTCGTCGACCTTTGCATTGTACTCAAGTGGGTCGACCTTGTGGTGGCGAACAAGTCCTTCGATAGCCAGACCGTAATCCTTGTAGTATCGTTGGTGTAGTTCGTATGCGTCTTGCTGTGACAGGGATAGATGAGTCTGAAAGTACTTGTCTATGAGCTCGCCCATGACATCGTGAATCCTGTACGACTTCGGGTAGAGGCAGTTGTCTATGTCAAAGAAGAACACCTTCCTGGGTGACGCATCCCCATTTGCGTTCTCGTTAGAAACCATTTTGTGTAACAGCTGAGAGAGCAACGACGGCAGGTGAATAAAAGAGCAAGAATGAGAGTGTGTGACCGCTTTTTCTCTAATTCACTGGTGGAGAGTTGTTGGTCGCTTTCTGTTGTCCACCGATTCTGGCACGTGCGGCGATTGCCGAAGCGGGTTCAATCACGCTTTCGTTCGAGTGCTGCTCCTTTTTCTCGACTCCCATCACCAAGCCGGAAAGCTTTGCTCCCGCCCGTCGCTCAATCAATGTCAGCCTAGTCTGGTATTATACCTGATTGGCACTTCATCAGCAACCATATCGAGCGCGCGCGTTGTCGGCATGTTCGAACACGCTTCGTAGTCGAGTCTCACGAGGAATATGAGCGGCGCGATGATAGCGCCAAGCGCGCAGGTGAACGGCCATACCACGCCGTCGCCTGCTGAGGCAGAGGAGGAAGAATTGTACACACAGCTGCTGCAGATAAGAGATGCTGTTATAGCTGGGACACACCGGCAGTTCACACTGCCGCCAGCAGCCATCGCGCAGCTCAAGGCCAGTATTGCGGCGGCAAGTGCTGTCGCTTCTGCCAGCACAGATGCATCTGCTGCGAGCGGGCTCGTAATCAACAGCGCGGCCTCGAACTCGAACGCGTCTACTTACCATGCACAGCAAGCCTACGCTGGTCTACCTGGACTGCAGACGCCAATTGCGCCTTCTTTGAATAGCGCAGTGCCAGCAGCACTGAAGCCTACATCATGTGGTGGTCTGGACCCGATCTTCTTGGAGAAGTCGGACAGCCTCGTAAGAGCAGAAGGTCAGCTGAAGCGTCAGCGCATAGAGCGCGAATTGCAGACACAGCTAGATCAGCGCAGACATCCACGCGACAAAGATGCCGGTGTTGAGGGCACATCTCCAATCGACGTGCAAGCAATCTTGACAGCGGGTACTGCACGCGCTGGGCATGTCTCCGGGCTGCCGCCGGCAAGGGTTGGGAGTTCTGCAAGCTCGTTCGACGAGAACGACTACTACTCCAGCCAAGTCGAAAGTGACTGGTCCTCTCCCGCAAGCGCTAGTAAGGTATCTGACCGCGCAGCAGGTACCGTTACAGCATTTCCTGGGCATCATAATGCATCAGGTGCGCCGTCTTCGTTCTTCGCTAAGCCTGCTGCCGGCGTCAAAGCATCAGTACGTGACCCACTTGCGCAAACTTCCAAAGATCTTTCCACCTTCGCCCAGAACGACGCCGACGATGATGACGAGTACGACCCGGAAGACATGGACGATGAGTACACTCCACCTGATGCTACTACCTTCGACGACCTTTATGACGATGGTGTTGACCAACAAGAAGCCCAAGAACCACCAGACGACGAGAATGACGATTACGAGCCAGGGGAAATCATGCAAGAAGCCACTGTTGCAATGCCGTATTACCAGAACCAGCAAGAAGCTCAGTCGTCGCCACGCGTACCAGTATACAGCAATCACCTTACCCATATTGCTGCTCCACAGCCGAATCGTGTATCACCTCTGGCTGTTGCCAAGGGTCCGAACATCGAGCTGGAGCTGGTCAATGGCCGGCCAGAGGTTGTCCATAAAGGACACCAGAACCAGCACGCAGCACAATCTCGTGCCAGTACGGCGTCTCCATCAGCCAATGGTGTTGGAAGTGGCAACAAGAAGCATCGTAAGAAGAAGCGCAAGCGAGAGAGTGAGCCGACAGGACGCGGTAAACGTAAACAAAGAAACGCGGCTGCGCAGTCTCCTCCATCCCCGGCACATGCGGAGCCTCGCATCAAGGACGAGCCAATTTCCCCGCCTCCGTTCACCAACATACCCGAAGCATTCCCCTTCAGCCAGAGATCAACGCAGTATCGACCCACGGAGATCGATCTTAGGTCTCCACGCCACGTCCGGCCACCGGTTCAACATATGGCTGAACCTCCGCGCTCAGGGCTACGGTACGAGTATGCTCAGTCGACGTCTCCAGCTGTCGTGAGAGTTGCTTCACCCGCAGCACATCGATCAGTTCAGAGAGATACCCAGGACCTCAGACGAGTAGCAAGTCTGCACTACGCACAGAAACCCCCATCACCGGCACAACGTGCTTATTCGCCAGCACCGATCAAAACTGTCTCCATGACTTACGGCGACCCAAGGCTGACACCACAAACCATGGCTCCTACTGAGTACGAGCCGCCGCGCTACCAGGAGTCGGCGACACAAGACGATGTGCGTTACGTGAGGGCTGATCGCTCACGCTCGCCACCAAGGCTACAAGAGTACCAAATTCCGTACGCCCGCGTGAGCAGTCCCATGATGATGCCGCCACCCACGGCGCAGCCACGGAGAATTGTAGTAGATCAGTACGGCAATCGCTATTATGCTGCAGAACCAGCAGCCGCGCCTACCCCATCCGCTGCTACTTCGCGGGCTTCGGTGGCTCCAGTGGATCATCGGCCCGTTGAGCTTGGCTATGAGCGTGCTCGAAGCCGGATGTCAACATCATATGTTCAACAGCCAGAGGCCGTGCAGTACGAGCCGATCGATAATCGCATGGCACCTCCACCATCAAGGCGGGATCAACCTCTCTATGTCGACACGAATGCTTATCCTGGTCGCGAGTATAGCTCACGCCCCATAGAGCAGGTACGCTATGCTCAAGGACCCGCGTCGCCAGTATATCAGGCGACTCCTCGGTACGAGACAATGGCGCCACCGCCTGTCCCACCCGCTCGAGAGCCGACATCACCGGTGTACGCACCAACAAGGAGTTACAGCGTTCGCCCGGAGGCGACGGCACCCATGTCAGCCACGTATGCCAGACAAGCCAGTGTTGCGCCGGTGCAGTATGTCAGACAAGAAGCACCCCCTCCAACCCGAGCAGTGAGCGTGATGCCTGGTTATGAGCAAGCACCGCAATCAGCTCGTGCTTACAGCCACGCACCACCACCACAGCAAGTAAGATACGTCGATCAGTATGGCCGGGAGGTCTATCCTGAAGTCAGGCAAGTACCTGCCGGGAAAGAGTACAGGTATCAGTGAGAGTTGGAGCTTTGTTTATCAAGCATTGCAGGAGACTGTGCATCTGGCAGTCAATAATGAGCATTGCATGCATTTTGAGAGCATCGTGTAATCAGTACTGAGTTCAGCGGGCCGGACTTGAAGCAGTAAATAGTATCATCGCATGGTGCTGGACTTCTTTCTGCGGCTATGTTTACAGTACAGCCTCTGATCGGAGTCCGGGCTTTGTAGAGGGAACCAGGAAGCTCATATCGATAGCTCATCAGTATGGAACAAGGTCAAGCTCGAGGTTGACCTAGGATTGCATTGAAGTGTAGCACTCTAAGATGGGTTGGAACCACAATCCAATATGGAAGCCAGCGTCCAATGATCCGAAGCTAGTCAGGGATGCTGGTCGTGTTTCTCGTTGACAATGGTGTTGTTGCACAACGTCTCGGCGTGATCAGTGTCTGTACGATCTCTCGAGGCCTCACGCCAACTGGATGCAATTCACCATATAAGGCCACGCGATAAGGATCACGGGATTCCTAATCTGCATGTACGATAGGTTCAGAATGTTGATTTGTATCTCAGCAATGGTCGACAAGGGCATGGCCGGCATGGGCACGTGATCTGAGCACTAGAAGGTCGACCTAGCGGACACTCTTGGATCCAGATCCATCACCACGTATACTACATCTACGCCAGCGTCTGCCATCATGCTTGTGTGTTGAGGTGTCAGTCTTGTTTGCTTCTTCTTCTACCACCCGCGCGGAATTGTTCCCCTTCTGCGGCCGGGTGCATTGTGTTCGACTTCAGCTCTGTTTTTGACGACCTGCACATCCTTCCTCGTCCTCCTCGCTCAACACGCCTACGCCCACCGCCACACGACATCCCTCGGTGCATGAGCGCGATCGAGCATGCACAAGATCTCTCAATTCACAGGCTCAGCGCGGCATGGCTGGGACCGGGTCACGCAGCCGACCTTTGGCATGTCACGTCCGCAACACCAACACCAGCAGTCCGACAACCACAATCCGATGATGAAACGCTCCCTCGCCGGCTCCAGCATGAGCCCCAACCCGGCCGTACCCGGTCATCCCGTCAATCTGTCCTTCAATGTGCCCTTCAGCTCGAACCTGCCGGGTCCGGACAAGGAGGATATCCTGTACAGCAGCACAGGTGCTTACCAGCGATGGATCCAACCCGAGGGAGCCGAGGAGGCGCCAAACCATGCTCTGCCTGTTCATACACGGAATGTCGAGAACCTGCGAAGTCTGTGCCGGCAGCTTAGTGAAAGCAGTGGGGAGCGGATACAGGCCACCGTCACGTCGTCGAAGCCAAAGCCCATACCCGGCATGCAACGCGGTCCGCTGACCGCACTGGTCACCAACGTCTGCATATCGGGAGACTCAGACATGGTGCACAAGATGCGGGCCAAGGTCTTGAATGAGACGCCCATCACACTGGTGAGTATGGCAGTATCGCGTGCCGGAGTATTCGCGGCTGACACATTCCTAGCGCTGTGAGTCCATTGATATCGATCGCGAGATTGTGTTTCCCAAAGGCCAGGAAGGTGCGAGAGTCGACATTCTAAACCACATGGACGAGATCGCCGATCAGACGAAAGCCGATATCTTCCTGCTGGAGTCCAAGGCCAAGCGAAAGGACTCAGACTCGGCAAGCTTCAGTGGAGGCATGGAGAAGAGCATGGACAACAGACTCAGAATACATGTTTATGGTGACAATGAGAGCTCGGAGAACGCGAAGACGAGACTACTCATCATGATTGATCAGATTCTCCATCGTCTGGTTGACACTATCCGGCTTGAACTCTCTTTGCACAGTCTGATATCTGGGCGCCATCGAAGGAACATCAAGCTGATCGAGTCCGCTACTGGTACCGCCATCTACTTCCCACCAATGTTCCCTACTGTGTTCGGTTACACGCCTCCGGGGTCGATTCCTCTCCGGAGCCGGGACGAGATCATCATCACGGGTGACAAGATGGATAGCATTCTCCAGGCGAAGCAGAGGCTGCACGACCATGTTCTGAGCACGAAAACGTTTGTCAAAGATGTGCAGATTACGACTAGCAAGGTGGACTACATCCTGTTGGAGCGATTGGACAAGATCCGCAGGATCATCGAGGCGAATGGTTCATATGTGCTGCTCCCGCCTCTTGGTAACCATAGTGGCGTCTTGCGAGTCCAGGCCACTGACATTCTGAATGTTGAGCGTACAGTCCGAGAGATCATGGGCCTCGCCGGGCAGTTCTACAGTGCTTCGTGGTGGGTAACGCATCCTGACCCATCTCAACGACAACCTACGCCCTCCGACATCCGTGCTATGCTGCCCGATATTTGCATCAACTCTGGCGCCGAGATCACATTCGAAAAGCTCAACTTCCACATCAACGGCAGTGACGATGCTGTCAAGGCAGCCATGTCCATAATCAACACTTTGCCATTTGTGAAGAAGGCACAATCGACACTTCGAGTCAAGGTTGAGCTTGCCAATGAGCACAAGGAGGTCGTTAGCGGCAAGAAGAATGGCAAGATCAACAAGATCATGAGCCAGAGCAATGTTCAGATCGTCTTTGATGGCTTCAACGAGTACAACTTTTACATCGATGTCCGCGGAGCTCAATACGAGGCAACGAAGAATGGACTGGACTTGGTTGAGCTCGAGATGCCAGCTTCAATCTCGTTTCACGTTCCCGATCAGTATCACAAACGGATCATCGGCATTGGCGGTCAGCACATTCAGCGAATTATGAAAAAGTACTCGGTCTTTGTCAAGTTCAGCAACGCTATGGATCGAGGCGGTATCGGCAAGGATGACGACGATATCAAAGTGGACAATGTCATCTGTCGCACACCAGCTAGGAACGCTGATAATCTCGAGCTGGTCAAGCAAGAGATCATGGACATGGTTGAGAAGGTTGACGCGGAGTTCGTTTCAGAACAGATCCCTGTTGACCGCCTTTTCCATCGTGAACTCATTGCCAGAATGCCCGAGATTGAGGAGCTCGAGAAGAAATGGAACTGCAAGATCACGTTCCCTGGCACTGAGCAAGCCAGTGATATCATTACAGTCTCTGGCCCTGAGTATCAGGTGCCACAGGCTGTGGATGAGTTTTTGGTTCGTAGCGTGACGATAACTCTTCACTTCGCTGATGCTAACATGGATCCCAGGGTATGGTACCGGAGAGTCACGAGATTGAGTTTCCTTCAACAGACGAGCTTCGAAGCTTTGTGATATCCGACGAGTTCATTCACGATACCACTCGTAAGCTCAAGGACCAGTACGTCGTTGAGGTCACGGCTGGTGAGCCGAGGATCGAGAAGCAGGACGACAAGCTGGTCACGATGGAGCGCTTGAACCTTAACTACACTCGCAACAACGCTGGCGGTCTCAAGGACGCCATCGATTTCCTGCTCATGCCGTTCATCGCACGTGGGCTGGACGCCGCAGCGGTGAAGGGCGCCATTCCTCGCCCAAAGTCAGATTCTTTCGAGGACAACATGCCCTACTTTGAGTCAAAGCTTCTGCAGAGAGCAGAAGCTCCGTTGTCGACCGAGTCGCCGACCCGCACAACTTTCAACGGCGATGACAGCTCATCGCGCTCCATCTTCGACAAGCTTCGAAAGCCCGGCAGCATGTCCTCCTTTACCTCCTTTATGGAACGGCGCAGGAAGAATGGATCCAATTCTCCCGCCTCGCTCTTCATGCATGCTTCGAGTAACGCCTCGAAGGCATCTCTCGTGAGTATGGAGTCTCGCGATTCTGGCTATCGCAACCCCTGGAACGACTCTGGCATTGACCTCGACCACGATCAACAGAATGGTCACAACCATGCTAACAGCTGGGGATCATTTGGCGGATCCTCCCGCCCAAATACCTCATCGAATTCTCTTTCAGGCGCATTCGAGACAAGTTTTCCTTTTGGCGTAAATGGTAACGCGTCTACGAGTTCTCTTACAACACCTATACCCGGTCTCGGTATGGTCCAAAACGGCAGCGCGACTGGCGGCGCCAGCTCGACTAAAGGCGACGTGACACCCAAGTACGATGCCCACAAAGATGGATTCTCGGGCAACAACGGAAAGGGCAGCTCCACGTCGACGGAAGGTCAGCAGGCACCGATCTCGCGTCCTACTTCGACCAACACCGCGGCCACCAATACTTCTGCGAGTACATCTTCAGGATACCCGGCCTCCGGGCCTCCGCATTGATCTGTGTTTACTGAAAGCTTGTGATGTTCTGGGCGTACTGTTATGTTTTTGCGATGTCTTTTACCGCCCTCCTTTTTAGCAACGAAGAATACCCCCATGTTTGACGTTGGGCGAAACAGAAAAGCTAGTGTCCTGCGCATTGTTCTTGTAACGGGCAATGCAACGGGATTGGGATGATGGAGCTGTGCGATGGGGATATACCACTTTGCTCTGTTTGTTTTCTGCGGTGCGATGCGGTGCGACGGGCTTTGGAAGGAATGCGCCGAGAGTTTGTCTGTTCACTTTTGGGGGAAGATGTGGCATGCTTGTGGGTCTACTCACGCACACTCCTTGTCGACGCAAAACAACGAGGGCGACGATGTTCGGATGAGGTGGTGATGGTGATGTGCGGGACTTGTTCGATGGAACATAGTGGATAGACGATGAAAGCGTATCTTTTGTGTTCTGATCGTCTCCGTTCGTATTCAACTGTAGTGATGCTGCGTAAGGTGACGACGTAACTTGGAATATCATGGCTCATTCGCATGTATCAAATGGCTACGTAAAGATGATTCCCCCTGGCAGATGTTAGCATCGATCAAGAGAAGTCCAGCGGTGATGTACTCACCATCCACCACTTGAGTCTGGCCTGTCACATGGTCACTGTCTGGACCAGCCAAAAAAGAAACCAGCTTCGCTACGTCTTCGGGCACACTGGTCCTCTTCTGTGCAATCAGCTCGTTTGTGTACTTCTTGATCGTGTCTCCCTTCTTGCGACCGTCTTTCTCTCCAAGCTTCTCATCTATCAGGTCCCACATCGCTGTTCCGACCTGTTGAGGCAGGGAATTAGTATCAACCATGTATGCCAAGGGGTACTGCTATCCTCCGCCAGATTTACTCACAATTCCCGGAGCGTATGCGTTGACTGTGATGTTGTACTCGGCCATTTCCATTGCATAAGCTTGGGAGAGACCTCGGACCGCCCATTTAGAAGCGGAGTAGTGTGAAAGTAGAGCGAATGGCTTGAAAGCGACGATCGAAGCACACTAGAGGAGGGTCAGTACTCTGATGCTCGCAGTGGAATATAGAGAGTATTGATTGTACGCCTATTAGCTTTCCCATGTTCTCAGGTGTGCAGGTCCGTTGCTGGATGAGTTGCTTTGCTGCGGCTTGGTAGCAATTGTGTACGCCGTATACGTTCACTTCAAACATCCTCTTGAAATCGTCTTCGGTCAGTTCGAGCAGTGGCTTCACTTGGGCGATGCCGGCGTTTGCAATCCTAAGATGTTGTCAGTATGTCTCGCAAGTATTTGGCGATAAAACACGTACATGGTGTTCAAGTTCCCAAGCCCTTTCACTGCTGTCTGGATCATTGCTTCGACCTCGCTGAGCTTGCTCACGTCTGCGGTTACTACAAGTGATCTTCTGCCAAGCTTCTGGATTTCTTGAGCTACTTCTTCACATCCTTGTTTGTTGGCTTCAACATCGTTGACGCAGACGTCGTAGCCGTCCTGAGCGATGCGAATAGCAATCGCTCTGCCAATGCCGCGGCTCGAGCCTGTCACGATAGCTACTTTGCCCATGCTGGAAGGAAGTGTAGGAGGATGGTCGGTATCGAAAAGCTTTCCAGGCCTGACTTCTTGCTTCTGCTTCGTGTTTTATGCCGGAGGCGCTGCGTGAAGAGGGTCTGGGGAAAGGAGAAATACTGAAATGGAGCAATTCTCTACCCTGGTACCCATTTAAAGACTCGCTCCGACTGGCACATGCTGCTCCCTTCTCGCGTGCCCACCGTGTAATTGGCACGCGAAGAGGGGAGATGTGAGGAGTACCTGAGCAATGGGGCTCATGCTGCCATGGAGGCAAGTGTAGCCAGCTCATCCATTGCACCGAGCACCTGGTACTGGGACGAGCTACCACGAGCTCCGCATGTTTGCGTGGATGTAGGAGAGGGTAGCTGTACGGAAAGACGAAGTCAACGGGACCAAGCTGGAGCACGGCAGATCTTACCCCCCGAAGCGCGGACTCGACAGTGTCATGTGATTGGGCACAAAGTGAGTGAGCCCCGCCAAAACTTTATGCTCGCGCGGTCCAGCGACGCGTACGAAACACAGACAGCAGAAACAGAAACATTGGAACATTCTGGTGCACAGCGAGTGCACAGCATGTCGAGGCCCACAGCGCAGCGCAGCCTGACGCTCACCGAGGAGTTGGAACGACTGGAGCAGCAGATTACTCTTACACTGCAGGAGATTGACAGCAACTTCAGCAAAGCGCATCGCATCGTCACGACCAGCATACTGCCCATTGTCGACGAGTACGCCAAGCATAGCAATGAGGTCTGGGAAGGCTCAAAGGTGTGCATCAAGGTATGAATGACATAGACACGATATCTGACATCAGACACAGTTCTGGAAACAGTTCTTCGAGGCGTCTGCCAATGTCTCACTGTCCGGATACGAGGAGAACAATGACGAGACTGTCACGAACACCGAAGCCACCGAGTCCTTCCAGACGCCGACGAACGGAGACGAGAGCACAGTGACGGGTGCCGGGTTGCAGCACCACCACGCCAGTGACGACGACTCCAGCATCGAGTCGCCGACCCAAGTCACAGGCGTGCAGACCACGCCGAAGCTGCCGCCGTCGACATCGAAGACATTCAATGGCACAGCAAGAGCTCAGAATAGCAGGGCCGCGGCATCTTCGTACAGATCGCCATCGCCGAGAAAGTACACAGGCAGCAACCCGCTAGCTAGAGTGCCGTCTTCAGAAGAGCCTAGCACTCCTCGTATGGCTTCTGCGGCCAAGTTCGACTCTTCGCCCTTCGAGCCGGAGTCCGCCTTCCAGCCATCAGCTTACCACAGCCAGCGTCATCAGAACAACGACCCCGTGATGCATCGCGCGATCCTGGACAAGAACTATCGCATCCAGGCGACACCACACACTCAGCGTAGGCAGGAACAAGCTATACGGCCCTCTGCTGCCAAGGCCATCCCAGCAACTGCCACCAAGACGACCCCATGGGATGATTCACCGCAGTCCTCGCCAGAGGTCGCTGCGCCTCAGCTGAGGCGCGAGCTGTTCTCGCCAGCAAAGCCGGGGCCTCGGACACCAGGCGTCTCTGTTCTGACTCCGGCTGCGAAAAAGAACGCTCTTGTGGTACCCAAGACGTCCACTGGTATGCAACTGTTCTCGCCCGCAGACAAGGCCTACGCCGCAACGAAAGACCGGACGCGTGCCAGCCACATCTTTGATGACAGCGAAGAAGACGATGATCTTGCAGAGATGAGCCCGCCAAAGACCATGCAGTTTCACATTCCCCAATCCAGGCTAATGCAAACTCCGGCTCGCGAAGCCTCAAGAAGGATTGTCGATGATCTTCTTCTCACTGCCGGCGCCGATGGTACTGATGAGATTGAGGGCTACGATGATGACGAAGCCTTCGAGACGCCGAGTCCAAGCGTGGTCAAACGAGCTTACGATGTCGAAGACGAGACATTTTGAGTATGTTTGGGTGACCACTGTTGTACGCCGTGGTTGCTACACAGACCGGGTTCGAGTACTGGAAATTGGAAGCCAGCAAACAACGCCATCTCCCTGGTTACCAACGGGCTGACGAGTCAAGACTGCGTCTGGAAGCAAGATCATCACTCTTACATGACCGTTGACATTCATCCGCTGGGAACGACGTTCGCTGAACATGCCTGCAGCCGTTTGAACTACTATTGATCAAAGTCAACTGCCGCTGGCGCATGTCAAAGCCTCGCACAGACTTCAGCTGTGGCTGGTGACTATATCGGGTCTGACTAGCAATACCGAAGGCTAACCACAACTCAAATCGCATATTCCCGATTAGGTTCATTGACAGGCTCTGGACCCTTGACACTACTTGGCCCCACTATCTATACTACTAGTACGTACGTAGTGTACCTGAAGTCAGGACGCGAATGACCCAGCTGACTTTCGTCAGCTCGTTGGAGACGATACTCTCGCTTGCCGAAGTGCCTGGCATTGTCTTCCACCTTTCGTAGGCAATGTTGGCCAGTGTCAGGAGCAGAGAGACCGATAGCGTCCAGGTTGATGGCGTGTGCCGTCACGTACTTTGGGGCATCGGCGGCCACATACGTAAATGTCGCAACGAACGCACCGCAATTGCCGACTGCAACCTGGAACCCCTAAAAGAAAGGTTGGATTGTGTACTTGAATGAAACGGGGAGGAGTTTTCTTACAAGACCTGTCGCTTTGATTGTGTTGGGGGCTATATTATTGGACAGCCAGGCGAACACGAAAGGAGGACACGGAAAGGCCCCCGCTGCTACGAAGAACTTTCCAGCATACTTCACCATCTGCTGCTTAGCGAGCTCTATTTGTGTAGCCCACGGCGGCTAACAGAAGACCTAGCACAATCAGTGGTCCTCGCATTTTTGATACGATCGCTCGTGTAAGCGAATACCAGGATGGAGAGGAATGCAAGGAATTTCGATGGTACGGCGATGGGTTGGGCAGTCGCTCTGGTATGTCCAAGACCTTTGATGATGGTGACGAGGAACAGCGAATAGCTGTATATATATGGGTACCGCAATCAAGAAGAAGTTGATGCTCATGGCGATTGTGTTGACGTTCAGGAAGGGCGAAGTGGACCTAGTAGCTGTCAGCGTTGTCATGCAGGCAGACGGTATCGATCAATGCAATCTTACCTCTTGCCATAGCTCTTCTTCCACTCGTCCTGAAGCGGCAGCGCCATGCAGGTCAACCTGCAGTCGACGTGCCACGATGGTCGACTCTTCCGGAGTGAGGAAGCGAGCTGCTCCGGGCGTATTCGGAAGGAAGACGAATGATGCCACCGAACATTCCACCTTCGCAAGCACCCAGCAGCATGTGGCAAGCCATCAGACCGCCCTAGCTCTTGACAGCATCCATGGATGTGCCGACGACTCCCCAAGCTATTGAGAGGACGGGAAGGTAGCGACCTTCGCCGACGCTCTTGAGTAGCCGGTTGCTTGGGATGTCGATGAGGACGTAGACGATGTAGAAGACCGTGAGGGCGACGCTGTATTTGTTACCTGTGCGGTGGAGGTCGTCTGTGACGCCGTCGAGTTTGGCATTGCCTGGTTACCTTGTCAGTGTATGGTGTGTGGGTAGATTAGTGGAGGAGACACCAATGTTGCTGCGGTCGATGAAGGCGAGTAGCCAAAGAAGAAAGATCCACGGAAGGATGTGCAAGTCGACCTTCCACGTTATACTTGACTCAGTCGCGGGATCTGCTATGTATTCTGAGCCATATGGCGAGGCGTCCGTTTCTCCAAGGCGGTCTTCGCCTGACTTCTCCAGAGATGACATCGTGTCATGAAAGAGGGGCAGTAGCTTAGAATGGAAGACGACACTCAAGAAAGACAAGTGGAACAAATCAGAGGATGAATGATCTTATTTCTAGTGCCGCCGATGATGCAGACAGCGTCGTCCAATGTTACGCTCAATGTCAATTCTTCCGGTCGTTGAGCAGCGTTCTGAGCGAAGAGTCCTTCGCAAGGCATTGAGGGTGCCGGTCAGGAGCGAGGACGCCTGTACATATCAAGTCAGCGCGACTCCTTCAAGCAGGTGAGGAGAGAAGCGACGATGGACATGTGCAGCTCACGTTGTATTTAGCCGCCATGTGCCCAATGAATCATCTCCACTTCTCCATTGAGCTTGATAATGTGCGACAGTCTTGGTGGCGAGATAATCTGGAGAAGTCGGTCTTCGGTGGACGTCTTTTCGCGACTCCCGGGCTCGTTTGCCGTGGGGTCCGTCCATGATCACGCCTCCCGCTCAGGTGACATCGCCATTCTTGCGAAGCCGAGAACGAGAGTGTGGAGGGTACAAGGTATCGCGGGTCAGCAAGTAGGCTCCTGAGGAAAGATAAGCGGGGTTGAGAATAAGTGATTGGACGCAACAATATGCGCATCTATGGTTTCATATATCATACACCCATCCGTGGCGATCAGTGTCGCCCCAGATCGCCGCCGCCGCCATTATCGAACTCGAGAAGAAATGTGGTCTTGTTCGCTAACCGAACAAAGTCCCTCTATTGAGTCGGTTGCTGAAGCAGTCGCCCGTCAGAACGAAGCGATCAAATTAATTGCGCTTGCGATGAAGAAAATGCTGTCGTTATCCATACAAATGCTGTTGCTCCGCGCCATGGCCAGCTCGATGTAAAGATGTTCGAAAAAGCAAACGTACTCAAATGGGTATCTTTGCGAGCGCCATGCGCCAGATGTCCGTAAGGAAGGTGCAAATCTATGTTGGGTATCGATGTCATGTAATGTTAATGATGATGTTGTGTGCGATGAAACGCCGTTGCGATGCTGACGTCTCCTTGTTGATGCTCGATCAAAGAAGGACGAGTGTTCCGCGGTAACAGTGTGAAGCAGATGACCAGAGCCAGTAGTAGTGTGGATGACCAAGGGCGAGACCTTGTGGTGTTGATCATCTGGCGATGAGAGGCGAACAAAGGGAAGGGTGTGTGCTCTCGGCAAGAAGATCCGAGCGTTGAGATGGTGTGCACGGTGTGATGCAAGGAAGAGCTTGGCTCAGATGAGGATCCTCGCATGACCAGTTGTTGGTCCCCGTCCCAGCCGGGCGGCCCAGACCGACACCGCACACCATCTGTTTATGATGTCGACGTCGGATGACTTGCACTCTCGTAATCGTGCAAGGGCACGAACCTGGCTTCAGACGGCATCGCGCTTGGTCCTGTCAATGAAGGAACGCGTTGTTGGTACGGGTACGACTGTGTCGTTCCTGGCAGCCCGGTCGCTGGCGCGTTGAGATAGCCGGCGGAAAAGTCCCAGGCACGACCAGCCAGATCAGACGAGTACTGAGACGACGGCTGGTGCCAGGAGGTCGTTTGTGCACCTGCGGATGTAGGTACAGCGAGTCTCATGTCCGATTGGCCCGCTGACGGCCCGATCCCGTGAGATGTGTACAAGTTATGCGGCATAGGAGGCGGCGCATATGCGTGACTATGCGACCCCACTGAGCTCGAGGTTGACCGTGGTGAGGCCGCCATTCGATGATCGATGCCGGCGTCGGAAGCTCTTGTCGTAGCATAGCCCGAAGCACTTGGAGTGTGTAGTGCAGCGGCGGTTGACGAATAGCTTGCTGACTGCGAGGATATTAGCTGTGATTCTGTACGGAGAAGTGTGCATGTGCATGTGCAATGCAGAGATAACTTGCATATTTGCCAATGATCTTCTTCAAAGCCGTTGCCAAAATGCGCCATGGAAACACCTTCACGTCCTTCTCGATATTTCGCGGCTTGGGGTTGGGGAAGCCCATGATCAGCTTGAAGACCTCTTCGCTGTCTTGCTTGGTCTTCGAGACGGTCGCTGGACGGAAGCCTTCCAGATTGCGACGGATCCGGTTCTTCTCTTCCACGGTGAAGCGCACTGCCACCAACGACTCCAGAAGCGAGATGGTGTCCACGGAGGTGACGTAACACTCCTGCTTCTCTTCCCACCATATGCAGCTGACACAGATACTGTTTGGAATGCGATCTTCGAGCGTGACAGGCTCAAACGTGGCGGTGATGACGCTTCCTGTCTGGCTGCGGCGAAACTGAATAAGACGCCGCTTCGTCTCCCACTCAGCTTCTGTCCACTTGTCTGCCATGGTGTTGAGATCGCCATCGATCTTCAACATCGCCTTTGTGTTCGCAGGGTAGATTGTGTATGGGTTGAAACCGGTCGCAACAGTCGTCATGGCCGCGCTCGGTGTGGTTGGTGAGTGATGCAATGTCGAGGTACGGATCAGCGGTGGTGGATGGCCAGGCGCTGGAGAAGGCAATAGCTGTGAACTCCTACTGATGGTTGACATGGCTGCAGATGGGCTACGAGTGGGAGCCTGCATCGAGTGAGGATACGACCAGGAGGGACTGTGCGATGTCTGGAGCGATGGTGTTGGATGACCAACGGAGCCATAGTATTGCGTTGACGGTGCCCGCGAAATGGCACCGCCGTAGGTTGATTGATAGTCGGAGCTGTAGCGTCGATCATCATAAGTTATCTCTGGCACGCTCGGTCGCCTGAACGACGAAGCAGCACCGATCGAGTTATAGCCGGATTGCTGTCCTCCCAGGTTGTACATCGATGCTTTCTTGGTCGGCGAACGACGAGGTGAAGCTTCAATCGACAGCTTGCGCTTGCGAGGTGCTTGCAATTGCGGTGCTGGCATCTGCGGAGAGTCGAGCTGATAATAGGTTGGAGGGTCTGGCTGGTAAGTGAACTCGCCAAACTCGACCGAAGGTGACTCCCAGGTCACTGAGCCGTCATCGAGTACCAGATGGAGCGGGATTACTGGTGATGGCGAGTTTAATTCGTTCATCGAAGGTGCGTCCGCCGTGAGAGTGTATTGGAAGGCATTGCCTTGCGGTGGGGATTTCTGGAGGATGCTTTGGCATCTCTTGTTGCCAAACATGATGATTGGTGTAGTCTGCGGTGCGTCAAAGTCGTAGACACTCTGGAAGTGCACAGTGACTTTCGTGCCTTGTTGACCTCCGTGTGGCGCATAGTGCGAGATTGCCGGAAGAGGACGAGGAGGCTCCAGATATGCAGGGTATTGGCTAACCTGCTGACCATAATAGGTTGGATCATGCGTGCCGTACTGCTGCGCAGCTTGTGCCAGAGTTAGGTTGGTGGATGACTGTGGCAGGCCAGATGGTACCTGCGCCTGAGCAGCTACATAATCGCCTGCGTAGGTTGGGTGGGCGGCAAAGTCGCCATAGGTATGCTGACCCTGTTCTTGTCGTGTGGCTGTTGGGTAGTCTAAGAGTACGTCACATCAGTCACCTGCCTGTTCCTCTCTTCACATGCTCAATCCGCACCCACACCATCGGGAGAGGCCGCAATCGGCTCCTTCCCCGATGTGCCCAGGCAACAAGACGTTTTGTGAACGCGAAGGGCGTACGTACCATAGACATCGTAAGCTTGCGCTTTGTCGTACTCCGACATCGACAGTAAGTACTCTCGTGGATCTGACTGGGCCAATGGCCCTTTTTCGTTAAATGCCCGATAGCTTTCGACAAGCGAGGTAGGAATGCCGCAGTCTTCATCGACCACCAGAAAGTTCTTGCTGTCGCGACGTTGAATCTGTCGGACTTGCGTTAGTCTCTGTCGTGTGGCTGAGTTGACATAGCCTTCCACTACGGTCGTGAACGAGTCACTGTCGGCATCTCTAGGCGGATTGTGGGTTGCGACTGACCTGGTGACGCATACGTCTGCCGTGGGAGTTGTACTTCAGACAGAATGCAGATATCAAGCAGTCTGCTGCAACTTGTACGACGCTGGACAAGTGCAGGTGTGTGGTCTTTCGATCGACGCCAGTAGTCTGGGTGATGAACTGGTGGGGTCGACTATGCAGGCAGCTATCCGTTCGAGACACGCAGAGAATAGTGCAATCGCCTTGGATGTGAGCACCAGTTTGCGACGCGCGACCTGCCAATAGCCCTCTGCCGCTTCAAAGAATGACGCTCTGATCGCAAAAAGGCAGTTCAGATGCTCTTGCAGTCGTTCGCAGGAGATTGCAGGGTTCTTCCCGACACCACCTCCTTGGTTCCAGCCGTCCACTACTGTAGGCACCCGATGCGGATTTCCAGCGCGGTATCAAAGCGAAAGCGCTGTAGCGACTATGTTTTTGCTGATGCAATCAGAACACCTGAGCTGAGATTAGCGCGTGCTGCATCGGCCAAGCCTGTTGCTCGCGCTGGAAATTGCATTCTCACCATACCGGTCGTGGACAAAGGATTCCTTGTAACGGAGCGCAGCTTGCGGCGGAAACCAGCGGGGTCGATGGCTGTCGTTGCAGTCAGATAGAGTGATCGATTATGATGGATCTCGACTTTCGCGCCCATTGAACAGGTAGCGGCTCTGTCGCATCAGGCAGAGTGGTCGATCACTCGGGATGATGCAGAGGTTGTGGAAGCCAAGACGTTCATGCCACTGCTTCGCGGAATGACCCCTGGTTTAGAGGTAAAACACAGGCACCGAGGCGGCAAAGGAGGGCAATTGTTGATGCAAGGAAGGTTGGGGGAACGAACCTCACTGGAGATAGATGAACGACAGCAACCCGTTCGGCTCTTGTTAAGGATCTTAGGACCAAACACGTAACAATGGTTGGTTGCCAGCGCAGCGGCGTCGCGGCAGTAGTATACTGTTCGATCAATGGAGCGTCAGGAATGTCGTATGAAAATGAGAGGGTGGCCGATATCACCTGACGTTCCAAGCTTGTCGTCGCGTGAGGCGGGCCTTGTCGAGCTACCAGAGTTGCAGATTGTCGATCGTGGTGCGTGAGTACCACAGACCGTTACCAGTCGCCTGTAACGCGGTTCTGTGGCCACAAGCTGCGGCTTGTGTCAAGAAGGCTCGAAAGCTATCTGCCGCTCTGGTGATCGAGCTTGGCGCTAGTACAGTGTGGCCGACATCCAGGTCGGTGGAGCAGGTTTAGGAATGACAATCACCGCGTCGGTGTTCTGAGTCAAAAGCGTGGAGTATGTTTCAAAATGTCTGGAATCGGTGGTTCTGGCGAGCGGTAGGCGTGCGTTGGGCGGAGAGTAGCTATTTTGTCAGTAATCTGCTCGAGCTAGAGGCAGAGCAAATTGAGAGTGTCCAAGAAGAAGTAGTAGTAGTAGTAGTAGTAGTGGTAGTAGTAGTGATAGTAGGCAGGCTGGCTGGCTGGCAACGTCCAGTAGCAGGGCTGCTGCCACCAGGAAGGATGCTTGTGAACGAGTGAGGACGGCGGCGATCAGCATGTGCCCAGGCCAGCGCAAAAAACTGTTTAGGAAAGCAGCAGGCAGCCCAGAGGGGGGAGGTAGTCGGTCAATTTGCATACAAAGCGCAATCGGCGGTTGCAGCAGCTGACTGGCGCAATGACGCCAGCCGGATATCCCATGGCAGCGCCAGATTGCGTCGTGTGAAAGCCCTTGGGGAACAGCAGTAGTCAAGCACAGCAGTGGTCAAGGACAACATAGTGGCCTCTCCATTTGGGTCAGTCACAGACTATACTTAGCTCCATCACCGCGTCCGCAGCCCTTGCCAATGCGCGTCCGTGAAGAAGCTTAGAGGTTGATCAAAGACTACTAAACCTCAAGGCAGCCTGCCGACGCGATGGAGGGTCGGGCCCCGATGATTGCCTCTTTCCCTCCGCAACGGCCGCACCTGGTGCTTCGTGTGTGGAATGGCGAGGCATCGGTCTTTCTCGGGCGGCGGCCTGTCAGCTGCACAAGACGAGCTCCGGCGACCGCCATTGATGCAGCGAAGGGGCCAACACGCCCGCCTCAGGTCGACCTTCTGTGTGTCCATCTCGCCATCCCTTGCGGCGGCAGACGCTCCAATCGTCCGACGAAGCTGCGAGCTTCTCTCGACTGGGCCCCAGAGCAGCTAGCAGCTAGCAGCTCTAAGGGGCCTAAACGTCTGAGGCGTCGAAACGCTCCCGAAGAGCCGCAGGAGTGAATGCAGGTACAGCGCGCTCGAGATTTCGAAAGTAGGCGGGAGTGCAGTGCGAACGTTGGACAGATCCGAATGAAGTCGGATGCGATTAGCCCCGAGCCAAAAATACGCAACGCCCCTCGCTCGCTGGACCCCACTTCCGCACAAACCTTACCTCTTACCCCAATCGAGCCTCCTGTGAGCAGTGATACTGATGTGGAGGGTGGAGGGTCGACGTTTATGGTGCCGCCGCCTCGCCTGTATCGAGCACTGCGACCCGTCTGCTTTGGTGTATAATGCGCCTAACCCACTGCGTCGCCAGCGATCGCCAGCCCGCTATCACGTCCTGCCCGCGCTGTTCCCTCTGACTGGTTGAGGGCTAAACTCTAGCTCACCTACTTCCTGCATGCTTCTACTTAGAACGGCAGACTAACGACAGGATTCTGGACCGCACGTTCAGCAGGGCGACTTCTGCTGGACGACATATTGTGCCACCGTTCGTGACAAACAGCGCTATTGCTCTGCTATCTCTCTGCCCTGGCCCGGGAAGCCTCCTGCTAGATGACAGGCTTGACTCGATGGACTGGCCGGCGTGTCAGTGAGCAACTACTCTTGCATCCTGGACCTGGACTGCCACGCTGGACCCGTCAAGGTCATGGTAGGTAACTGACGGTGTACGCATAAGGCGACAGTTCGGTTCTGAGGCCTTGCATGAACGATCAACGGCTAGCTGGGTTCGCAGATTAGCAGAAGCGAGGAAATGGCAGAGCTCTGGCTGCGCGCACACACACACATCGGCATCACTCGGGTGATCGCTCAGTGCCATGGGCGAGAGTGCAGATACCGCCGCTATGCGTTCTATGCAATCACGTTACGACCTCGCCATGGATCTCAAAACGACGGCGAAATTACACCTGTGGCTGGGTAATTGCCCAGACGACGACGGCCTTTGAGCATTCTTCGGTGCACCGCGATCGTCCTTCAACGTAAGCTTGACCAATCCGATTCTTGTGGTCTTACCGCTGCACGCAATATCGGGCGGCGAACTCCTCGGCCTCACCGAGAGAATAGACGACGCTCATGCGCTCTAAAATCTTGGCTCGTACCGTTGAAAGGCCGCGCCGCACCATCGACAACAGAGATAGTGGCGAGAAGGTTTATCGAATGGCGGCATGAGTTGCGACATGAACGACATCGAGCCGGAAGCTTTGTGCGCCAGCGAGTATTGCGAAGCAGAGAGTTGGTGGAGTTAAGAAACCTGGAGAAACAGAAGCAAGAGATGCAAATCAGACTTTAAATGGTACCACCGGGTGGTAAGATCAGTCTACGTTTTTGTCGACATCGAAGACTTGTCTTGCCTTTGCGACCTGAGATCCTTCTCGTGCCTGGCTAACCTTCTTTCCATGAAAAAGACGGCCCTCACCATGCCATGCAATGGGAACCCCGCCAATTGCGAAGCCCTTTCGTAGAACGTCTTGGTGGTGCCACTAAGCTCGTTCTCGGCCCTATAGTGCGGATATGCGCTACCGGCACGCGGTATATCATCGGAGTCCTCATCCGTAACTATGCGCTTGGGGCTAAGCGCGCCTTGAGTTTGGACAAGCCGATCCACCGGACAACTGCCATGTGCGCGAATATCGGGCTGTGCACGTGGACCGCCATGTGACGGCTGGGATGGGAACATTCTGAACAACGCTTTCCTGAAGTGTGCATCGCGACCAGTACGACCACGCTCTCGTACCTCTTCGGAGGCGATGTTGTCTTCAAAGTAGTACAGGTACTGGTCGAGGCGATCTTCAGCAAGATCGAGGCTCTGTGACTCGGTCATGGTGAAAGCTTCTTCGAAAGTAAGGGCATTTCCTCGACCACGGTCGTCATCTGGAACATCTCCATGGCCTTGACTTTCGGCCCACAACTTCCAGTCCATCTTGAGAATAGACAGATCGGCGGGAGATCTGGCGTACCGTTTTCGAGCATCAAAAGGCAAAAGCAGTTTCGTAGTCACGACAACTAATGCCATCAGTCGAATTTCCGGGTACCGTAAACTCATGTTCGTCCAAGCTTGGGCATCCAATGTGTAGCCAAAGTCGGTGCACAACAGGCGGGCAAGTCGCTGAGTGGCCAAATAGATTTCGAGAGGCAGGCATAGCGCTTTGATCCAACGGAATAGGATCAAGACATGGTTGAGCGGCGGTGCCAACATCCCAAAATCCGTGTTGAAGGCGGTCAATATTGTCAGCACCCCGCGATGGAGTGCGGCTGATTCAATCAGCTGCTGAGGTTCCAGCTGTTCCTGAAGTTGGCCTGGTAAGCGATCTCGCATTGACAGAGGGATTTCCTTTGCTGCGCGATAGAACAATAGCTTGTGGCTGTTGACCCACCGATGTAGATCCGCGGTCGTTAGAGGTATGCGGAGCAGCATGATACCAGTGTGTATCAAGCAGAGTAGCTCGGTCAAAGTCGGCCCCCCAGGCTTCTTGTGAGATGTGGTTCGAATCCTCTGGGCGGTGGAAGCTGGAGCGTCTGTTCCTGATTCTCTCTCAGACTGTGAGCTGAACATCATGCGCGAGGACACCGCTTCAGTATCAGTCTCATAGTCGCATGGTGCATTATGCTGGAGCTTCTGTAGTCTCAGTGCCCATAGATCCTTAACCAAAATCTACAACGATCAGCTTCGCTTCTGCAGCAGGATGATAATCATACGAACCTCGAGTTCCTGGGGCAGCTTCTGCACATCAATGAGCCATCGTAGTTGCTTTCGAAGGACAAGTTGTACGCAAAGAAGATAATGCTCATAAGCTCGAGCGCCGCTGAAACCAGTTGCTATGGCAAGTCAGACCTCGATCCATTGAGTTGCAGACATGTCGTAGAGCTTGCCTTTGCTTGTCACAGATTCCGCGTCTGACTCCTTCTTCCGCGATGTCTTGCCACGTGTGATCAATTCTCCAGTGTCTTCAGCGACAACGGTACCAAGCTATTCGGGATTACGTTAGTGGTAGACAGATAACTGGTTTAGTGCTCGGCGATTTACCTCTGACTGTTGGTGACCCTGATCGCAGTACGTGAAGCCATCGTCCCCGACGTGGAAGCGCCGAGACCCACAGTCATCTTGCAAGCAGTGGCGGCCCTTGTTGCGTCTTTGCGACATCTCTGCTGTTGGTCGCGAGGTCGGTCTAATTTCGAGAAGTGATCGCTGGTGCTACACAGTGCTTGCTAGTGATTTCCAGTGATTGCAGGCGTAACACGCTGAATGCTTTGTCCGAATGACTCTCGATCGCACTCTAGGCGATGACTGTTAACCTTTTGCTGTGTTGAGAGTGCTGTTGGCATGGATCATGTCTCATCGTCATTGTCATCAGAATATGAGCGCAAGTTGCGATCGAGTGCATAAGACTAACGCCCAAGGCTGTGGCGGAAGTGCTCACGGTAAGCACATTCGTTGTATGTGCAGGTGGTCAAGTCAGCATACAGCAGCTTACCACACTCTGAGGTGATACAATGAAAATGTCGTGTTGAGGAAGTGATTGCAACGATAGGTGAAGTGCGGGTGTTGCAAGGGGTCTTTCCTCCTCCGAGTTCTTGGCAGGCGATTTGCTGGTTTCAACGGACGCAAGCTGTCAATACGACTTCGGTGTGGCAAGAAGATGACATGGATTGTGATTCAATTCATAATCGTGAGACACAGCGAACTTTTCGCATATCATAGTCTACTTATAGATGAAATGACGAAACGCAAGCAACGATTCGTCAAGATCACGCGACTATCCTTCGAAGACCTTTCCGCTTCTAAAACACCTCATGCCGCGTTTGCATCGTTTTTGACGTATACCCATAAGTGATGTGTCCCTGGTGTAGCAGCCGCTGAGTTCCGGGGTATCTTTGCGCGCTCAAATGGCGAGCTGCTTAAGAGCCCTTTGGAGCCTCCTTGGCATCGATGCAAGCCTCCTCACCCATGGCAGTAAGGACAATGACGTCTGAATTAAGCGGTAAGCATATCGCATAGACTCATCGCAGTATAGGTGCACTCACTAGTGTCCTTCTCCTCCTCTCTGAAGAGCTTGTTGATCTTGTCACCAGCCTCACCCTCTGGAACCTTGACGTCGTCCTTGGTGGATCCGTCGTCAGACATGAGGGAGAGGAAGCCATCATCAGTGATGTCAAGCTGTATCATTTATCAGCCAGCCGTTCTGTCGTCCCAGGTGCCATATTTGTGCTCTTACCAGCTGGTACTCGCGACGAGAGACGTTTGGAACGTCCATGTTGTGGGTGGATG
>KZ108260.1:0-43879 GCA_002116355.1 Dothistroma pini CBS 116487 | reverse complement strand
CCTTGGCGTGACCGTGCTTGCCGGTCTTGGAGGTGGACATTTCGACGATCTTGCATGGGCGGCCCTTGATGACAACGTGCCCGTTCTTCCTCAAGGCGGAACATTGCATCGGGAAGGTGGTGGAGGCACCGGCATCGGCGCTCTCGAAGGTGTGCTCATGCTGGGGGAAGATTTCTCGTCAGTATGAAACGTCGATGGGCGGGCGGGATAATTGAAGTTCGCGCAGGTGGAGGCGCTGGCCAAGCGATCGCAGGTCCGGGCGGGGTGAAGTTGCTCTGCCAGCGAAATGGCCGACGGCGTGCGGCAGGGCGCGACTTACCTGGGCATCGTTGTTGTCGGCCATAGTGGGCTAATGAGTGTGTGCTGCGGATAGTGGTGCGAGTCGGAGACGTGAAATCGTGGATACTCAACGATGATGAAAATGTCGAGGTCGAAGTGCGAGTCCAAACCCCACTTCGCCGCTTACCTCACTTCAAGCTAGCGCAACTTGGACCCCTGGCAGGACGCTGAAGCACATGAAGCGAATCTCATTCTGACTGACTTCTGGTTCTATCTGATCTGCCCGTCAGGTTATCTTGACCGACCCATTCGCTCGACATGTCCATGTGGCTGGATCGCTTCTCGGTGCAGTCGCGAGAACCTACGTCGTCTCCCACACCCACGTCGAATCGATCTTTCTCTCCCGCGCCGAGGAGATCAATCCAGCTGGGACCGAGTACTCTGCAGCGACGGCCAGGCCTGCAGCCGAGGAGCTCATCGTTGTCACTTGCATCAGTCGCCGGCTCGACAGACAGCCTGCCGGCGACTGCGAGGGCACCAAATGGCTCGAATTTGGTGAACCAGTTGTCCCAGCAGAGCGCACCTACGAATGGACCGATTCCCCTAGAAGTGTTAGAGAGCATCATTGGCCCAGCCCGGCAGCCTGAACGCGATGGCGATGTACTGGAGGGCGTCGACGCCGCCGCCATTGCACAGCAGATTGATTTTGTCCATTTGAGCTTGCATGGCTTTGTCCACCAAGACATAGATGAATGCGGGGAGGCAAGCGATGCGAAGAATGTCAAGGTTATTCAGGACTTCGAGCAAGAGAAAGACAAATTCGAAGACCTGCACAAGTCCATACTGGCATGCGATGAAGTGTTAAAGTCTGTGGAGACGTATCTGACCAGCTTTCAAGCAGAGCTGGCCGCTGTGTCAACAGAGATCGAGTCCCTTCAGAGTCGCTCGACGGCATTGAACAACAAGCTGGAGAACAGGAAAGCTGTTGAGAAGGTTTTGGGCCCGGAGGTCGAGGCATTCAGCATTCCTCCCCAGGTGGTACGCAAAATCGCGGAAGGTGCAGTGGACGAACAGTGGATCAAATCGTTGCAAGAATTGGAGAAGCGTTCGAGATTCATAGAAGCCAAGCTTAAGGAAGGCAGAGACATCAAAGCTGCTCAAGATGTTCAGCCTTTCATCAACGACATCTCGAATAAAGCTGTGGAGCGCATTCGCGACTATGTCGTGGCGCAGATCAAGGCTCTCCGTTCACCCAGCATCAATGCTCAAATCATCCAACAGAACAGCTTTCTCCGGCACAAAGAAGTATTCTCATTCCTGGTCAAGCAGCAGCCCGGTCTTGCAGAAGAAGTTTCCCAGGCGTACTGCAATACTATGCGATGGTACTACCTACACAACTTCGCACGATACAAGGCCGCGGTGGAGAGGCTCAACGTGCATGTCATTGACCAGACTGATGTTCTTGCAGCTGGGGGTGGAGTGCGAAGACTGGGTAAATTCGGCCCTCCCCACGACACCTTCTCCATCGGCCGTCGCGCGGACGTCGTCCGCTCATCAAACAACGCAGCACTGCCTTCCTTTGCTGCAGAGGAGGACCAAGGCACTTACTATATCGAAGTACCGTTCAGGGCGTACAACCTGGCGCTGATAGATAACGCGTCTGCTGAGTACTCTTTCTTGTCGGGGTTCTTCTCTAAGCAGTCATTCCATGCCACGAACAAAAAGTTCAACGAGACCTTTCAGCCGACTTTCGAGCTTGGCTATGCTTTCACCAAGCAGCTGATTGAGCACACACTCGATGCATTGGGAATCCTCATATGCGTGCGTCTTACGCAGCATTTTGCCTTCGAGCTGCAGCGAAGGAAGGTCGCTGTCGGTGAGGGATATATCAATGGCACCAACATGCTTCTTTGGCCTCGGTTTCAACAAATCATTGATGCGCATTGTGAATCGATACGTAGGACCACTGCGTCGCTCTCTGGAAAGCCGGCGGGTTCTGCGTTGAGCCTTACATCATCGCCGTCGACAGCCCAGACCACTGCGCCTCATCCCCTCACGCAACGCTTTGCCAACTTCCTTCAAGGCATACTTGCCCTGAGCAGCGAGGCGGGAGATGACGAGCCAGTCTCTAATAGCCTCGGCAGACTTCGCAGCGACTTCGAGGCATTCCTCGTTAAACTCAGCAGAGGGACGTCAGAAGCAAGAAAGCGGGAGAGGTTCTTATACAACAACTATTCGCTGATCTGCACTATTATAGGAGATACCGAAGGGAAGCTGGCAGAGGAGCAAAGGACGCACTTTGCTGATCTGAGGGATGATCTGGGTATAGATTCGTGATTGAAGGACGGTACCACTCCGACAGCATCTCAACTGATCATGGTCTCAAGCTCGCACGAGGGGTTCCTGTGCGCTGTAGTAGTAGCGAGATGAATGCCCCTAAATCCGATCGGTCGATGCTCACATCTTACTGTTTGTGGGTCTGGCGAGAGCTCTTTGTAGTAGTCGGTGGCTCGCAAGACTGGCGGCTCTTTATTCTTGACACTCGAATTGGAGCCGTTTCTCAAAAGCATAGCCCGAGACACGGCACTTGTGGTATGGCCATCGCTTTTACAGCAGCGGCCTTTTGCGTTGAGCAATGTCACATACAGATACGGGTTCGCAAAATCAATGTCCCGATTGTCGCTTTGAAATCTTGCAGCACCCAGTTGACCACTGACTGGGCTATCCAGACCATCATGCATGGCAATGGGTTTGTTCAAACCGTTCATCCACTATCAACAGCGGCACATCTGGGTCTAGCAAAGGTAATCTAGCATTAGCATGAAGTCCGTCGACAAACCCTTCTTCCTATCTTACGGCCGTGTGAACGCGGATTCGTTGCAGTCGCGATAGTCGTCTGTACCATCGTGACGTCCCAGACTCTTCGTTCGGTCCATGACATCAAATCGATCCCACGACACTCGAACGATGTACATATGTATAGTCCGCATCCGGACGGCGTGGAGGGCGGTGATCGCTCGGCGCGCATAGTGATTCGTTGGACAGGATGAGGAGAGTTTGACCATCCATGCAAACGCATGCGGGCACGCGAATGCCCTCGCCGCTGGAATTCGCTGCGATGCCGGTATGATCGTGCAGGCCACGACAATCACGTTCAGGAGAAAGGGTGTGGTGATCGAGTAATTACTTGTCGGCCAGCCGAAGATGTTGGTGAGTTGTTGTTCGAGCGCACACCGCTTCGTCGACAAGACGAACTCCTGATACTCTAGCGTGCCTCTCGGTAACGATCAGCGACGTCTGAGCAACAGGGTCTTGCACGATCCCAGTTATTCACAGACGCCGGAAGACGATGAGTGGGGACCCCAGCGGCATTCGCGGATTGATAGTGTTTGACGTCCCACCCTGGGAGCGTGCCCGGCCAGTGACAGAGGGCGAATGCATCTTCGTAACTCACGTAGGCGAGAGAATGATCGACAGGCCGCGCTGGCTGGCTGGCGGCAGCAGCTCCATGCGGAGACGCAGTGCTACAACATGAGGCACGTTATTCGACATGTGCCCATTAGCATTGTCCGGGCAGATGAATGGCGTCTGACGAGCCACGCGAGCTTGGAACCCTCGAGTAGAGCTGCTACGTCTGCCAACATGCCGTGCGTGATGAGGTCTGGCGTTTCATAAGTGCCACCTCTGGTCTAGCGCGTACGTTAGTGAGAGCGAGAGAGCCTGGCGTGCCTGGGGGCTTCTTCTCGTAAGCGGTAACCACCACTCGATGCATCCATCTCTCGTGTCTGCACACCACCTGCTCCAACACCACAGCAACGGGGGGTGCTCCACTGCCATCGCGCCTACTGCACCACTTCATCAGAGCACCGCTCCGCCCAGTAGCCTTATTGCGCGCTCTGCGGGTGTGCCAATGTCGAGAGCGCACAGGGAGGCGTGAAAGAGAGAGTTGCGGGCCACAGCGAGTGCAGCTTGGACATTGCGGCAGAGCCACTTGAGAGGCTCACGACTGCGCATTTCTATCTGCGCCGTGACTGGAACCTACGCGCGAACACTACAGCCGGGAACTTGTCTCATCATATGCCCGGGCGAGCCGACTCGCCGCAGGGCTGACCAGAGTATCCTATACCGATTGCGCAATGGCTGCCACCATGGAGAGTCCCAACACCACCTACCCCGAGTCGCCAATGGATCAGGAGGACGTTGTGTACCCCTGCAAAGGCTGCGGCGAGGTGAGGACGCGAGAGTGCAACGACTGCAGCGGAGAGGTACTAACGGAGTGGATGTAGATACTTGAAGAGGGCAAGGCATTCGAATTGGGTATGTACAAAGGGAGCTTGTGCTGTGCCTGGCGTACACTATACTGACAGTGTTCTCCCAGCCGGCAACCGGTGGCATATCGACTGTTTCCGATGCAACACTTGCGGCACCCTCCTCGACTCCGATGCGAATCTGCTCCTACTAGGCGACGGCTCGCTCATATGCAACAACTGCACGTACAGCTGCAGTGCCTGCAACAACAAGATCGAGGACTTGGCCATTCTGACCGGCGACCAGGCGTTTTGCTCGGGCTGTTTCAGGTGTCGCAATTGCAAGAGAAAGATTGAGAATTTGCGTTACGCGAGGACATCGCAAGGCATTTTCTGCATGAGCTGTCATGAGAGTCTGATGGCAAGACGGCGGAAGAAAGCGCGAACACCCAAGACCGCCTCTGGTGCCACGCCTGGAGTCGAAAAGGCACTACCATCACTCCCACCCGGCGTCGTTCCAGAGAGTGCTTTTACGCCGGAAGATGAGACTTCGCCAGTCACATACTCGGAGGCAGCGACAACATCGCAATCGCGCTTATCGAGAGACCGCCAGCTAGGCTCGCGCAACGGGGCGACTTCAAACAGTCACATCCAGGACGTCTCGCCGCTCTCTGACGATCCGCGCAAAGGTGGGCTAATCCATGTACATGGACAACAGCGCGATAAGACAGCTAACATCATTTCAGATGGTCCGATTTTGCCAGCTAGTACATACAGCAACAGCAGGTACACGACTGCGGGCAGGCTGCAAGACGAAGACGACGAAACAGGTGGCAACATACCGATGGTGCTTGACAATACGCCCATCGCCTCTCCACCTATACCCAGTCAAAACCTCCCAGTACAGAGGAAGCCAGTATCTCGACCACAGGAACTTTCACCGCCCGTACAGAAAGAGAACCAATCTCCCCGCGACTACTTTGAAACCAATGGAAGAACCTCTGCGAAACCAGCGCCAAGAGATCAGATATCAAGAGATGCTCTGCAGGAGGACGCTCGTTCGCGATCTGTATCGACTGAGCGCGAGCAGGATCGCAACGCTGGGCAAGCGCGACCGAGCCCTCATATCTTATCCCAAGACAAGGGCCGGGCAAGGAAACGCGACACGTCTGGTGGTAATACACCCGTGAACGGATCTGCCGCAGCGTCGCCTGTGATGGCGAACACACAAGACAGAGGAGCGGCAAAACAGAAGGCACCTCAACTGTCGATAGATGCGCAGACACTGAGTCAGGATACGTTCCGGTTGCAGGACGTCCCGCGGTCTGCAAAGGAGAGGTCACGAACCAATTCCAGACAAGGCGCTGTGTCTCCACAGGTGGTGTCTCCGGTTGACGGGCACAGCAAGGAAGAACCCATCCACAAACCAGTGTCACCAGTCTCTGTGGGCTCGCAGAATTCTGGTATCAATCCCTTCGATGATCCGAAGCGTATGAGAGCATTGCACCCCACGGGCGAAACGCCTGTACCACCGAGGAACGCGGATCGGATGCTTCCCCTAAGAGGCGATTCTCTTGCTGCAGCTGCTGCGCACAGGTCGAAGACTTCGACGCCGGACCCTCCCACGCCAACGGCGCTATCAACCTTGACGCACATCCACTCGCAACAGTTCTCGCAGCTCTCGAGTCACGAACGAAACCAGTCCTCTTCATCTGTGCCTTCCACTTTCACTGATGCACAGAGCACTCTATCCCGTGACAACAGCAGTCGGTCCAAGGTTGAGCCATCTGCCGCACGAAGCAGTCTCGATGCCGTCGTGCCACCACCACGTGCTGCCTCTCGTCCTACCGCTCCAAGCAAATCTGTAGCCAACGACGACTTCATCGCGCCACGACACGCGCCACCGCCGCCTCCTGCTGGGCACACAAGACAAAACGACTCTATCAGCACACTGCATAGCAACGATAATCGACCTTTCATCGATGGACAGCTCTCTCCAGCTATGCACAGCGCCGGACTACCAAAGTACAGTCTGGATGGCGGATTTTCGATGGATGATGATCTTGGGCGGATCTTGCGTGGTGAACAGGCGCAAGACAGAAATGGCCCTGTAACCCCGTCTGTCCTGCGACGAGTATCGAATGCAGTGAAACATGGCAGAAGCTTCAGCGACCGAGCAGTGCCGGGAGGCAGATCGCCGCGGATTGGATCGCTGGAGATCAGCTCTCCTGGACACACACCGCTGATAACCTCCCCGACCGGAGCCGATGGATTGGAGACTTTACGTTCTTCACTACGGCGTGCGCAGGTGCACATTGCGGAGCTGGAGGCCGAAAAACTCGGCCTGCAGGAAAAGCTCGATGGCTCGACAGACATGAAAGCCGTTAACACCGAGCTACGTGAAAAGCGATCCACAATGGCATTCTTGGACACGCAGCGCGAGATGGTCGTCCGTGAGCTTGAGATCATGACCGAGCATCTGAGCAAGGCCAAAGATACTAGCCAGCCGATCGATCTTGCCTCTCTCAAGACTACCATTCTCAAGGACTTTGCCGAATCTCTGCAGAAGCTCAAAGACAACATGGGATCACAAATCGAGGATCTCATGCACAAGCGCAATGAACTCACCGATGAGATTGGGAATCTGATCCAAATGAAAGACAAAGGCTTTCAGGAGTACGAGTCCCTGTCATCGAAGAATTCTCAGCTTTTGCAGCATAACAACGAGCTCATCCGCAGCATTCAAGGCGTGTATCAGGACAACAGGCAGCCGAATGGGGCTCCGAGCGGCGCAAATGGTCTCGGCATATTCAGCCCAGGAGCCAAGCTGGACACTCCGGGCGCGACCGAAGTACGCAATCTCAACATCGTGAACACGGACTCAACCATGCCCACTCTTCTTCATGACCCTGAGTCAGAGCCGGCGACCATCCTTACGCAACCACAAGTGGTGAACATCCGCAAGGGTGGCAAGCCTAACAAGTTCAATTGGAGACGAGGCGGAGAAAAGGTTGCTGGCAAAGTGTCAAAAGGATTGAAGGGCGCGCTCGGTGGTGACAGAGCAACAAGCAACCAAGGCCAATATGCCATTGGCCACCCTTACGACTCGAGGCAGGCGGTGGGCGGTAGTGACGTCAGTAGCATCACCAGCAAAGCATTGAGCGACGAGAGCAAGGCCGCTGGATTTGGGTTCTTCAGCCAGAAAACGGGAGGAGTAAAGCCAGGGACTAGTCTTGGTCACTTGAAGAATAACAGCAGCACCAACCTCGTCGACTCCGCCGATGGATCAGGTAAGCGCAGCATCACCTCTGGAATGCATGGTCATATGCTAACCAGAGTAGTACTTTTCGGTTCTGAGCTCAGCGCTCGGTGCGAGTTCGAGGGTAGTATGATACCCAACATTGTTATGCGTTGCATCGCGGAGGTCGAGAAGCGCGGCATGGACATGGAGGGCATATACCGCAAATCTGGTGGTGCCGGCCAGGTCAAGACGGTACAGCAAGGCTTCGAAAAGGACGACCAATTCGACATTTCCGATGAGGATCTGGACATTCATGCCGTTACCAGCGCCATGAAGCAGTATTTTCGTAAGCTGCCAACCCCGCTCATTGTCTACGAATCGTACGAGGCCTTGCTTGAAGCAGGTCAATTCCAGGACAGGGAGAAGCGTGCCAATGCACTACGGCAAGCGGTGAACGAATTACCTGAGGCCCACCGTGATTGCCTTCAGTACCTGATTGGACATCTGGCTCGTGTCATGGCGCACGAGTCTCATAATCTCATGACACCACTCAACCTTGCAGTCGTCTTTGCACCCACTATCATGCGACCGCTATCGATTGAGCGCGAGATGAGCGACATGCAAATTCAGCGCCATGCAGTACAGGCACTACTCGAAAACCACAAGGTAGTGTTCCCCGCCGATGATTAGGGTCGCATACTATCAACCTTCTAGACGACTTCACTTCTTCCAATTGGAAACGGCTGTACTCGCGGCATAGGGACTGGCTCTGTATGATCGCGACATGGCAGGCGAGGCATTCTGGGGCAATAGACTTTTTTCTCTTCCAAAGGAAAGAGGTAACGCTTGGAGAGCGTCGGTTCATATATCACGAGTTCAGCGTCTTTGTGAAGAGGCTTGATGAGCTTGTGAGCTTGCACTTTATAGCGATTTAGCGGAGATACCTTCTTGGAGAGACGAGGAGATTGTGACGATTATGCGATGCCGGTCGGGCAGGTAGTACCTAGCGAGACTTTCTCAGAGGAGATAGAGATCGCTGGAAAGACCGATACGACACACTTATGCATACTGTTCTGTTGTCGTTGCTCTTGTGCCTCTGCATTGCATACATTCGCGTACCCGTAGCACGTGAGCTCCATCATATAAGGGGTCCAGACAGGGATGCTACATGTATTCTGGGACACGTTAACTTTCGACGTCGATCTTGCATGCCCAGCCCAGTGCACTCATGCTCATTGCTTCCTGCATCCTTCTCCTCATCCCACTCTGACCTCGAATCGCTCCTTTCTGATCGGTGTCCATTGGCAACAGCACGCCTGGCGATGTTATAGCGCTGGAGGAACGCACTGCTTCATGAACAATAACGGGATCGGCGCTCAGCAAAGGCCTTCGCTCTGGTCCTACGTCTCTGGGAGCTTCAACACGCCGCGACGCCGTTCGTCTTCCCTCACTCTACCGAAGCACGATCACAGACACGACGGTCGCGATCCATACGAGAAGGCTGGCCGCCACGATTTGTACAGCAAACAGAAACAGGAACCCATGTCAGAGAAAGTGCAAGCCGCCCGGATGAATCAAGGCACGCGCGCGCGGTACATCAAGACCGGCTGCTTGATATTCTTCGTCTTTGCCGTGCTATACTACATCGTCCCTGGTGGTCGATATCCCTCAGTACCTGGTGCAGGCAAATACCCCAGCGGAGATATCGCAAGCGATCCCTCGGTAGCGACTTCGAAATGCTCGCGCAGTTATTCCAAGGACAAGTCGCTGATTCAGTACGCGCTCATGGTGGATGCTGGAAGTACAGGAAGCCGGATCCACGTGTACAAGTTCAACAATTGCGGACCTACACCCGAGCTCGAGGACGAGATCTTCAAGATGACTGAAAAGAAGGAGGGTGGTTCAGGTCTCAGCAGCTACAAGGGCGATGCTGAGGGTGCCGCTAAGAGCTTGGACGTCCTCATGGATGTGGCAGTGAAGAACGTGCCCGACAAGTTGAAGGGATGCACACCTGTAGCCGTCAAGGCAACGGCGGGTCTGAGGAAGTTGGGGCCCGAGATGAGCGAAGCCATTCTCAAGGCAGTCAGGAACCGATTGGAAACTGTCTACCCATTCCCAGTGGTCAGTGAAGAGAATGGCGGAGTGGAAGTCATGGATGGCAAGGATGAGGGCGTCTACGCATGGATCACGACCAACTACCTGTTGGGCAAAATTGGCGGCCCGGACAAAACACCCACTGCTGCGGTTTTCGATCTAGGTGGCGGTAGCACACAAATTGTGTTCCAGCCGACCTTCAAGGAGGCGTCAGATGGTGGTATGCCCGAGCAGTTGGCTCCAGGCGACCACAAATACGACCTGAAGTTTGGCGGGCGAGAGTTCACCCTCTACCAACATTCTTATCTCGGCTATGGCCTGATGGAAGCACGAAACAACCTTCACAGCGTCATCATCGAAGGTCTGCACGAGAACAATCCACAATCGAGAGCGTGGCTGAGCAAGCCAATCTCGAATCCGTGTTTCGGCATCGGCATGAGCAAGGAAGTCGAAGTACACCTCGGTGAAGGCCACGCACTTGGCTCGAGCGTTACGGTGAACATGACTGGGCCTGCTGTCGGAAGTCCTGCACAGTGTCGGGCACTTGCTGAAAAGACACTCAAGAAAGAAGCAGAGTGCAAGCTAGCCCCATGCGCCTTCAACGGCGTTCATCAGCCAAGCTTGGAGAAGACATTCTCCCGAGAGGACGTCTACTTATTCTCATATTTCTACGACCGAACACAACCTCTGGGCATGCCGGAGTCATTCACGCTACGTGAGCTTAAGGATCTTGCGGCGCGTGTATGTCAAGGCGGCGATGCATGGAAGGTGTTCGAGTCTGTCCCTGGTGCCCTTGAAGAGCTCGAAGACAGACCAGAGACGTGCTTAGATCTGAACTTCATGATGGCGCTATTGCACACTGGCTATGAAATGCCAATCGAGAGAGAGGTCAAGATCGCGAAGAAGATCAAGGGCAATGAGCTTGGGTGGTGTTTGGGTGCCAGCCTACCTCTTCTCAGTCAAGACTCGGGATGGGCGTGCAAGGTGCAGAAGGTTCAATGAGGCCGAGAAGAAGGCCTAGCATTGGGAGGGGCGTTCTGGAGTCGTAGCATCGATTACATAGCCTCTACATCTCCGTGACCATTTCCGTTTATGCTATCGCTGTTTCGCTTCACCCCTGGCCCCGCCGGGAAATGTTCTGTCGACCTCAGCCCACACCCTGAACCTTGTTCGCGGCCCGCTGTACCTGCATGTCAGTTCTAACGAGCTACGGCTCCAGCCGCCGCCTTTCACATCCAGCTCTCATCGTACAACATCAGCAATCCAAGCCTGGATACACTTCACCTCTGGCCACCGGCACTCACCGATAGCGACTGTGCCCTCAGTACACAACGCTCACTTTGCATGGTCCTCCAGAACTTCCGCACAACTGGGAGCTTGTTCGCCGCCATGGCCGAAACTCACACGTTTAAGGACTGGGCACTTGCGCAGGGCTTCGTCCAGAAAGCAGATCTCGACACACTCAGAGGCACTACCCTCGGCATCGACGCTGAGGACTATCTCTACACACTGCTGACGGAACAGCCCACGCGAGAGCCTTTACTGCCTGCGATTGGTGGAGCGCCTTTTGCTCTGTTGCAGCACGTTGACAGAGATTTGGATGAATTGGCAAGCGGTATGTGGACTTCTCCTATCGTGTCGACGCATGCAGATCATGCTTGTTCTGGTTGCTGCAGAGAGGTTCAGTGCCCGAATGCGTGTTGTCGTGAAAGTCAGAGCTCGTTGTCCGCCGTGGTGTCGCTGGGAAGCTCTCGAGTCTCGGGAGCCGAAGCAAGAAAGAGCCAGCGCCATTCATGCTGCAGCAAGGTTTCAAACCTCCAGCTAACGATCTATCCAGCTGGCATGAAGGCAATCTTCGTCTTCAATGGTCTGGAACTAGGCTGCAAAGATCGCAAGAGCATTAGCCGAGAATGTCAAAAAGCCTCACATCTTCTCGAAGAAGCCTGGAAGATATACGACGAAGGTCATGGAGACCCTGCAGTTGCGTTGTTTGGTAAGACCTGCGTATACCGCACCTCTCACATCACCCGCTTTCTGTACTTCTACTTGCACAAGAGGGGACAGCAGGTCATGGTGGCACCGTACAACGCCGCGGCGCAGATGGTCACTCTGGAGCAAAATCAGTACGTGAACGCTCTTCACGGGTCCGCCTCTACGTTGGTCTTTGGAGTCGACCGGGTAATCACAAAGATCGACTGGAACGACAGAAAGATCCTATTCGTAGACCGGAAGCAGATTCTCAGTAAACTTGGGATCAATCAACAACAACTAGTGGATCTTCTGCTGCTGTCGGGAACGAGTATCATCGCTGCAATGCCTGAAGTCGATGCCGAGAATGCCATTCCGAACATACAGACCGCGAAGAACCTCCTATCTCGAGTCGGTAACGATGGCCACGCAGCCTGTGCACTCGCTAAGGACGATGACTACGTGGACACCTACCGTCGAGCCAGAGTAGCAGTGAAGCACATGGTTGTTGCTCAGCCGAGCGGTGAGATCGTACAGCTAGACCATGACAATGCTCCTAGCAACGACCACGAATGCATTGGACAGCGCCTTCCGGAAGAACTACTGGCTTACCATCAGTTTGGTCTGGTCGGTAGTCGGATACTGAATTGGCGAACCCGGCAGGAGATTTTCGAAACTCCTCCGCTGGACGGCGGTGACTCTGCCACCTATAGGGAACTGTTACGGGAAAAGTTGCAGCCACGACGGGCCAAAGCGCTGGCCATACTGACGTCTTCGCTGCACAGATATTATCAGAAGCATGACGTCGACCTAATATGCTGGTTTAACGACGCTGAGAAGCGACCCTTGGTAAGTATCCCGAAGATACATACCAACTGCAATGAAGCCTGAACGAGATACTTAGCGAAGCTTCGACTCGTGCATCGAAGCTCGCGAACATGGCGTTGGTCAAATTCGCGACAGTAGCTGACGTTGACCGTGGGATAGGGTATACCTGACAGCACTGTCAGTACTCGGGACATTGATAATTGGCATGTCAAGGAAGCACAGATCCTTGCGTCGCCTCACGCAACGAATATCGACGCCACGGCAACACCGCTTCAATACGGCGTTGCACTCATCTCCGACGACACGTTCGCCAAAAACACCGTGACGCCTCGGCCGACTGGAGACGACAAGAAGCTGGACACGCCACTTGAGCTGCTCTGCAACACAATGTGGAGGTTCTTGCAAGAACGTGGCTACATCAACTCCAATCACACTTTGGCTGCCAGGGGTAGGATGCTGCAAGCTGCTTTCGAACACGCCAGCATGAGCGGTCGTCTTGGGAAAGGCAATCCCGCCAATGAGATGGAGGAGGCTATCTTCATTGCTTTCGAACTTTTGACGATGGATCTGCTGAACCCGAAGCTGCTTTTCACACGCCCACCATATAGCGGGGAGCCTCATCGAGGATCAGACAACGACAAAGCTAACGTCCGACTCATAACGCGCGTTGCATGCCTCGGGGGCTTTCAGCACCAGGCCATTGGCTACACTGGACCCCTGTCCAGGCATCTACTGGCGTACCATCAAGTGGCTTCAGCAGTGCGCGGCAGTTTGCGTGACCTCGCTGAGGTGCACGGCGCTCACATGTTCCTCAGTGGCAGTGCGGTGCGCATTCGCGATCGGGCTGATTTCACTGATCTCGGAGCAAGGTTGCCATTCTACAAGGAGCCTGATGTGGGGCTTGCGATAGTGTTGAAGAGCTACCTTGATGAGATGTCGAACGATCATAGCCGCAGAGCGGACATCAAGAAGTGGTTCGGCTTTGCGATCGATATCGATGGAGATCTGCAGAAGGCATTCGATCTCTGGGCCGCAGTAAGTCAATCTCGGTGTATTGTTGCCACACTGCTTGTACTGACATCTTCTAGGTGAACGCAGGAATCCAGGCCGCCGATACAGCAGTTGTAAGTCCGGAGACGCGCGATCTCTTTGCAAATGCGGATCAATGGTTGAAGGAGAAGACTAGCGGGCATGTCAATGGCACATCTTAGTCGGTTGTGGACAAGGAGCGCAATGCCTTCGCCAGGTGCTGCGCGTGGGTGTTCCCGCCTTCATGTTGAAAGTGAGGTCGTGTCGACAGTACACCCGGGTCAGGTGTGGACGGAGACAACCTTGTGGAGCTGTATTCAAGTCAATATTTTAAGCTAGTCAGATGCCATCATTTGGTCACAATCTTTGGTCAAGCGTGTAGCCCATGGCGCCCAAGCACTTGACCCGATCGCGATCACGAGCTCCAAATATGAGATGTGCTGTCAGATGTAGTCCTGTGTCGCCACTGCATAACTTCTTGATATCTCATACTCTGTCGCTGAGTCAGCAAAACGTCACCTCGATGCCTACACGTAGATTCTATACCACTCCATGGTCTCGCCATGTTCACGTCTTACCATCACCAGACTCTCTACTCACCTTCGAGCGAGATGATGCAGTGACTACTATCACACCATTCGGTGTTCAAAGTGGGCAAGTCACACGCTACTCCAGTCCTTCTCCGCCACGATCTGCCAAAATGGAAGTCCAGCTCTATGTCTACGACCTCACACGAGGGATGGCAAGAATGCTTTCGCAGCAATACCTGGGGATCCAAATTGATGCCGTCTATCACACTTCATTGGTTTTTGGTGGCATAGAGTACCTTTATGGAGCAGGCGTGCAGACATGTTACCCAGGCAAAACGCATCATGGTCAGCCGATGGAGATCATCCAGATGGGCACTACGGAACTACCCCTCGATACCATAATGGACTTCTTAGAGAGCTTGAAGGACGTCTACACACCTGAGAGTTACGATCTCTTTGCACATAATTGCAACAACTTCACGAACGACTTTGCCATTTTCCTGGTCGGGAAGGGCATACCTGATCACATCACAAGCTTACCGAAGAAGGTGCTCGACACTCCTTTCGGGCAGATGCTTAGACCACAGCTTGATGCAAGCATGCGGTCAGTCACTCAGGCCGAAGTACCTCAACAGAGTGGACCAGCGGCACAGTCAGCCAGAGCTGCCTCAAAGGCGCCCGCCACTAATGGTTCTGTGTTTCATACGAACGGTGGCAAACACGCGACGACCAGTCTCAATGGGAATGTGGTCGACCTCACAAGCCCGAAGGCACTACAAGAAAGAATCGCTACAGCGTCAGATACATGCACAACAGTCTTCTTCACTTCGGCGAAATGTGCGCCTTGTCGAATGGTTTATCCGATGTTCGATAGCCTGGCTGAAGAACATCCCCAAGCATTATTTGTGAAGGTCGATATCAGCGCGGCGCATGAGATTGCCTCCAAATACTCGATCCGAGCCACGCCGACGTTCATGACATTCTGCAAAGGAGCGAAGCAGGAAGAATGGACGGGAGCCGACCCCAATCTGCTGAAAGCAAATGTTGAACGCCTCATACAGCAAACCTTCCCGCCACATCACCATCTTACGATCAACGTGCCTAACCTGCAGTATGGCTCCATGAAGCCCGTCACCTATGCGAAGGTCCCGCCTCTTGAGAAGCTCGTCAGCAAGCTCGATTCTGCCGCGACCGAGAAGGACATCGCCGCGCTCCGTTCGTTCGTCGAGAAGCGGACCGAAGGCCCAATGAACGCCCCACTGCCAGATCTGCAGGATCTGTCAAAGACGTTCCGATCTCTTGTCCTCAAGCTCCCCATCGAAGTTCGCTTCGCCGCAGTTGATCTGCTGCGATGCGCCATGGTCGACGCACGAGTGAGCGGCTTCTTCGCCGAGGAGAACCAGCCAAAGATAGTGTCAGCACTTATCAACCATGTCAACCACTTGGAGGGATGTCCTCACAACCTTCGCTTGGTCACGATCCACCTCGCCTGCAACACCTTCTCCTCCTCACTCTACGTTCGAGAACTCTTCAACTCCGACGACGACTCGATAGCACTCCTCATTCAGCTCATCACATCATCACTGCTTGATGCAACTCACCCTACAACCCGAGTGGCAGCTGCATCTCTAGCATTCAATCTGGCCACAGCCAACTACCGCGTGCGTCGTGAGGAGGGTCAAGATGCATTGGCTGAGAGCGAGCAAGTCGAGCTTGCTGCTTCAATCTTGGAGACGTTGACGGACGAGAACAATGTTCATGCTCAAAAGGCGCTCTTGCTGGCATTCGCATATCTCGTGTACTGTGCACCAGAAGATGGTGAGCTCTTCGATTTATGCAGAGCTTTGGATGCTAAGGCAAAAGTCTTGGAGTGCAAGGCGCATGGGCCCCTTGCGAAGGAGGTTGCGGCGTTACTATAGGGAGATACAGCATTGCAAAGTTTACATTACTTGCCGTCTTCTACGAGATCGATTTATGACCAGGTACGAGAAGCGATGAGAAATGATCGATTCCAAAGATTGTGCATTATCTACTGCTCTGCTCAGCCACAACGCCTCGGAAATGCGTATTATTGAGCAGTGCTCCGCGTAAGCAAATGGGTATCTTAAATATTTATTCCCGCCGAGTAATGAACGCCAAAACTGCTCCGCTGAATTCATCGCATGTAGTGATCCCTTGTCAAGGATCTGTTGCTCCGAGAGGTTTCTTCGAATTGTGGCGACTCCACTGCATCGCGAAGCTTGTGGCCAAGCCACAGTATAGAGAGCACAGGCTTGACAAAGGGTGTCCAGCCAGTCTGGCTTTTGCTCATGTACTCTAATTCCTCCTCGCGACATTTGAATCCGTTGTAGTCGGTAGGAACCACAATCGTTGGTATTGATGTTGGGATGATGTGGTTGATGTTGCTTCTTGATGCCGACTGAGAAAGTTGTAACAATGTCTGCGCTGCGTCGAGGTCCTTGGTACCCTGAGCAGCTATGATTTGACTCGAGCCTTGCTCGACGTCGCGTGCAAACTCAGTGCCGGTCATACTATCGCTGTCATTCTATGTCGACTGATCCGTAAAGGGTGCGAAAGTCCGTCCACCGAAGCGGTCTGCATCGTCCTGGTCTACATCCATGGCTTCGTCCTCTTCATCCCGTTCCAGGCCTCTCTTCGCCTTGGCCGGTGTGCCATTCGTCATGGGGCTATTGACAGAAGCCGCGACATTTCTCCGAGCGCAAAGGATGTCCCAGTAGCCTTGCAGTAGCCTCTTCATGTTGTCGTCGAAGTTGACGCAGAATCGCTGGGCTTGACAAAGTTGCATCGCCTTAATGTAGTCAACGTCCTCGTGTGTCTCCATCACGAATGCAGCCACCACACCAGCGCTGCGCTCATTTCCGCTCTCGCAGAAGACAAGAACCTTTCCCATCTGTTGGCCGTTTGTCTTGTCGTGCACTCTGCGAAGGTGATCGTTGATCAATCTGGTGGTCTTGTCGAAGTTGGAAGCAAGTTCCTGGTTGCTAGCCAAGTCTACGGTGTAGTGTTCAAGACCCATTTCACGTGCCTTCCTAAGTGCGCCGTTCATGAGCTTGCTCTCAAAACTATGCTTCTGGCGTATGCCCAACAGCATAGTCACGCCTTCTTTCTTCAGCCATGCCTCATCTTTCGCCGCCGTCATAGGTCCAAGACAGAGGAATGGCAGGATGGTCTGAGCCTCGCGACGGCGCTCGTACGTCCACTCGAGAGGCGCATTCTGCTGGACGAGATTGCTGTAGTTGACGTGTGACAGAAAGTCGTAGCTGGCGTTGCGGAGCGCGTGGATTGCGATCTCGGGCACGGCATCGGCGTTTAGTGCGGGTGGTGGCACGACGATGCGAGGTGGTGTGGGGACTCTGAATGTGTAGTTATCCGCCTTCTGATATGGCAGGACCGAAGTGCCCCGGTTCGCCATCCTTGCGCGGCTTGTCCGTGGTTGTTCTCGAGCCGGTCGCCAGTTGTGTCAGTGATGTGATGTGCTGGTGAGTCGAAGACGGTGTTGTGTTGGGTGACAAGGCAGTAGAGACGCGGACAAGGTGGGTATAAATTTTGTATCGGAAGTGTTGTTCGAGGTCGAGGAAAGTCGCAGGCAAAGGTGGGCCCCCACATGCTAGCGGCAGGCAGCATCGATCCCCGCATCTTTTTAGCATTCACTCGCACCGCAGCGCCCACTGTTCACTCATGCAGTCCGTGAACGGCGTGAACGGGATATATGAGTTGATATGCCCTTGGAGTACAGATGAGACAGGAACACGCTTAACACAGTGACGCAGGACTATCATAAATTCACAGATCTGCTTTGAAGCCTCGCCAGGACCCCCGCACTGTCCTCGAAATGTGTTCATCCACGGACTTCGCAGTTTCATGAGCACCACAAGCAGGTTTGCGCATACCTTCGAGCAGACCGCTCTCAGGCCCAAAATACTCTTGGAATGTATCCTTCAACACTTCCTCCTCAAGCTGCATATGATCCCCGGGCGTCGTTCTGAACACAAGACCGCCCTTTTCATCCAGCTTCTTCAGACCAATCCAGTCTTCTCTGTACATCTGTCTCTGCCTCAAAGGCTGCACCCGCTCCCTCGCGCTATTGACCTCGGCGAACCATCCACTTTCTTTAGGTATCACAGTCGTATCATGCTCAAACATGAACATCACGAACTTCTCCAAGCTCGCAATCCTCTGCTTGTAAGTCTCATTCTTCGTCACTCGCTCGTTATTGATGTCGGCCAAAAAGTTGCTGTGCTCCAGATAGCTGTCACTGGCCAACCCTGTGGTCTCATTGAGCTCTCGATAGTACTGTGCAGGGACCACCTGCTTTTGAACATAGTCCGCCCACGCGTTAGCCTTAGCCAACGCTAAAGCACCCTTGCACACAAAGTCCCAGGTTCCGCACGACTTGAACTGTGCAATACCATTGTGCTGGCTCCCGAAGGTCACCAAGCTCCTGATACTCACGCCATCGCAACGCTGCTGTAACCCTCTGAGGAATTGTCCGCCTTGGCTGAAGCCCAGCGCGTCTGCCCGCACGATACCGTGCTTATCATGGAGCTTCGTGTTGTTCTTGAGATCTTGACAGACTTGCGCCACTTGCTCGGTCACATTTCCGAAGAAGGTCGCTCGGGAGTCATTGTTCCCATCTTCGTCCAGTCTGATATAATGCAAGTGTGTCCCAGGGTGGATCTTTTGGGCCAGGTCGCCTACTGAATGCAGGCCATCCGCATCGTAGCGGTCGCCTAAGCCATGCCAGATGAGCAGGGGAAGTGGCTTATCGTTGGATGTGATCGCTGGGAGCGCAGAGGCGAGCGCGATAAGGAAGAGAGACGTCGTTAAAGTGAATAGGCGCATTGTGTTATGTCAGAGAGATAGGCAAATAGATAAACAAACTTGCAACCAAGGTGGGCGATGATTAGGATGCCTTGTTGACACGAGAAAGTACGTCCACATTCGTTGGCTCCCAAGGTGGCCACGCTAGCTCATGTGCCGCTTGTGCCGAAGCACATTCCCTGGGCTAGTCCCGAGATCGCGGGGAGAGCTTGATTTCGACCGACGTCATCGTTGACATCGCTCAGTTCCGAGAGGCAACCGCACGCAGGGACTGGGGTGATGGGATCGTGAGAGATTGCGACAACAACAACATTCACTCATTTCGTTCTGCTCAGTATCCCAACGTTCCATCATGCGTCCGCCATATTCGTGCAATGCGACTGCGCACGCGAAGCCTTTGGCCATTCCGATCCGACAATTCCGCCTCGCGCATGTCGGCGCCCGCAACAGCAGAACATACACTCTCATAGCCGCGGCGATGAGTTCAAACAGCAAAGCCACCATGCCATAGACGCCATGTAAACTCCATCGAAGTACACGCTCATTGCAATGGTCGGTCCATGACCAATCGTTCGCTATGCAGGGGAATCGAAATCGACAAGGAAGCAGAAAGCGATGCGATGCCAGTTGCCCTTCCGGGTTGCGCGCTCAGTAACGAGGTCGCTTCCAGTAGTATTGCTATCCAAGAATCAATATACACATATGGTCAAAGAGGGTTGAAATACATACCTTATGCTGTTTCCTGGCAGCACGGATACTGGTCTTGCCCAAACTTTGGGTGACTGTTTCTCGGCGGTCGGTGTCGTTGTCCATCTCTGGCACATAATAGAATTCGCTCTCTAGCAGTTTGCCGGCAGCGTCCTTGCCCTCGCGGCTAATTTCACCAACACAAGGAATGCTGTCGAGGATGGTCTTCAACTCCGAAGAACTCATCACATTTCGGCTCTCGTTGTTTGAAGGCTTCGTCACGGCACCACGGAGCTCGGCGGGGAGGTTACTGTGGATGCTCGACAGCGGCAGAGCATGAACTCGCGAGAAGGCGAGCTGATTGATGACATGATTTTTGATGGGGCTTGTGTTGTACTGCTGTGCAGTCATGCTACGTCCCGGGGAGTTGAGGGACGGTTTGAGCGGCTGACGCTTGCGTTCTGGTGACGTCGACTGGAACGATTGGAACCGCGACATGATGTTGTCGCCGAATGGCCCGAAAGAATGCACGATCGGATCGTTCTCCTCGTTGTGGTCAGAGAACTCGTCTTGCTCAGACGCGAGAGAGGCACGAGACTCCAAGAACGACTCATCTTTCTTGGGAATTGACATCGAGCACTTTGGCGTCGTCTCCCCGGCGCAGGTGGGCTCGGGTGTTAGATCATGTGGTGCATCTTCATCGGAGTTGTGGTCCTCGTAGACCTGCACAGGCGCAGAGTCGGCACGGAAAGTCGAAGAGAATGTGGTGCCAAAGTTCAGACCATTGAGTCCCGGGCTTGGCGACACTGGTGATGCAAGACGCGGCGGTAACATCGGCGGAGGACTTGATGCAAACTGAGGCGCTGACACAGATTGACGTTTAGATGGCGAGTCCTGAGCCCAAGGTGATCGCGTTTCGATTGATGTCTGGTCGCGTGCCTCATCCTTCGGCCACACGAGCATCACACGCGTGTCTTGAACATCGACGATGATCTGAGCCGCGGGTTTGCCCGACTCGAATGTCTGTCCCTTTACCAACTCGACGATGTCTCCACGGCAGTGAATTGTTGCTCCGTTCCATCCCATACATTCCACTTCTACCTTGCCGTCCGGATACGCATCGTCTGGAGCATAATACGACGCACGTACATGGACGCGTGATATATGGCGATTGGCAGACAGCTGATAGTCTGAAGAGTTGCTCGAACGTCCCATAAGTATTGGTTCGCCATTGGCTGGGAGGTCAAGAGATGGTACATCGCCAAGAGGAGCGCGTTCTGAAAGCACAGAGACTGTCCGCTTCAATCCTGGACGCGTCGAACGACATGGCGGCGAGGAGGGCAATATACCCGTCGACGAGGTAGGTACTGGTGTAGGATAGTACTTGCGGTCGTCCAGTATCTCGTCGAATTTGCGTTTGGCCGCTCGAGGGAGGCCGGGTGAGGAGGAGAGCGGTTCGAACGCGGGCAGCAGAGACGGTCGACGCGGTGCTGCATGTGTTGTTTCTGTTAATGGCAAAGCCGGTTTGTCAGATTCTGGCAGAGGGTCCATGATGTATGCAGGTTGATGATTGTCGGACGCGATGCTGGCGGCTGAGCACGTCGTCGTGTCGGTGTGCTGCAGCTGGCGCTGGCACCGCTGATATTAGGTGCAGTGCTCCACGCCCCCGCGTACCTGCAGCTCTGCTGGCTGTAGAGAGTGACTGATGGTTAGTAGTGATGTTCCATTGTACAGGAAGTGATAGTGATGCTGGAGGAGAAGGAAGCGAGCCGGCCAGCAATGTAGGAAGAGGATTGGAATGTCGCGAAGTGTAGTAGAGAAGTACTAGCGTGTCACTCAAAGCGCGTCAAGATTCGAGACCCGCAGTCGAGCCGTTGTTCAATCACGTTCCTGACCAAATGTTTCGATTTCTACAGTACACACGATACATTTTGTTAGCGAGTCTTTGCACATATATTAAGGCATTTGCTTTGCAAGTTCAAGGCATTCAATGTTGTATGCACAGCAACATCTACGTTATGCTGTTTTGTGCTCAGCAAGCTTTGAGCGGGGCCCTGGTACATAAATCGCCAGCCATCAACACGCCAAAGACACGAAAAAGTCTGTCTGATGTCCTGAAGCATACCGACATACAGGAAGGGTAAATCGAAATGCTCAGAATCAGCACCCTCAGCTTCCTGCAAGAAACCTTCGTCACAGCACTGGAACCGCGCGATCGAGAACATGGAGCAAGACGGTCTAATTGTGTGACATGCTACTTCAATGGCGGCTTTAGAGGATCTGTGCGAACAACACGAAGAAGCCGGTATGGCTATTTCCGAACGATTTGGCTTGCGGCTTGAATATCAGAAAGTCAATGAAGCGTCTAATCCGAGTAGAGAAGACGAAACGCCAACCAGTCCATCAAGCGATTTGTATGATATTGATGGCCTGTGTCACCATGGCACTTGCATCATCCAACTCCAAGACACCTCGCTGAACAACAGCACTACGTACACGCTTAACGCTCATCATCTCGTTGTCTGTAAACAGTCGTCACTCGTTCTCAGCTGCGTTGCTCTTAACCAAACAGTCGTTCTGGGGAGGCTGGATTCTCGCAGGTCTCGTAAGCATCATCTTCACTTCCTTGTACCAACTCAGCAGGCGAGATCGATGGAATCTCCCGCCTGCTAGCTGCATCTACCTTGTCCAGTTTTTCCATTTCGTCTTGAAGCTTTGGAATCGCAGTCGGGATAGGCATCATGGTCTGTTCAGCAGCGGTCGCTGCAAGTTCGATCGACTCGAAGCCGCTGCTGATAATGAAGACCGGCACATCCGATGTCAAAGTCCGTTGGTGGCCATGCTCGTAGATCGTCGATAGAGCTGGACCTTCTGCCACTGTCGAGAAAAGCGCTGTTCGAAGGCTCATCCCCAATATCAGCACCGCCAACCCGAAGATGGCAAGGTTGCGTCTGTCTTGGGCAAGCAGGTAAAGAAAGTTCTTCAATATGATGGAGAGTGGTACGTCTCTTCGTGGGTAAATCGGCGGCAGATCGTCCAACGGCTGTGACTTCGATCCAAATATTGTCTCTTCCATGGCTTCAAAGTGATGGTCTATGACTTCTTGGTCTGCAAACCTGTCGCTTCGGGATAGGCTGCGTGCTTGCTCTTTGACCACGTCGTGTAAACGAGCTTCCTCTTCCTCGATTCTTTGCTGGTCTTCAAGCTCCTCCTGTAGCCTAGCATCGAGAGCCCTGCGAAGCTCATCACTGATCCACGGCAGTATCTCAACGTCGACTCGCTCCATCTCCGACCAGGCAGCAGACCAGGCTGAAGCACGCATGAGTCCGTTGGCGGCATACACTTTGATGCTCCACTTCTGTTCCTTCCCAGAATCTGTTCCTTTCACTTGGTGATGGCATGTGCTGCAGATGTCGGCATTGGAAGTCGTTGTACTTGAGCCCATGGCAGAGTCTGTACTCTCCTCACTGGAGGATATCGAGCTGATTGATCCCCGGGCGCGGAAGTGGCCGCACTTGGTTATGCGTTCTTCTTTGAGCTCTAAAGCTTCCAACAAGCGTTCTTCCAGCAGCTCGTAATCGTCCTTCGGATGCAGGATTAGGATACCTCGCTGAGCCACAGTCTCAGAGATTCTCGAGCGAAGCAGACGGTACTCCTGCAGCAAGTTTTCAGGAAGCAGATCCTGCACACTCCGCACACTCCATCGCAGTTGTACGGGCAAAAGAGTGACATGAAGCAACACCAGTGGATACTCCTTTTTCTCCTCCTGGGGATCCGAGGGCTCTTCGCATCGCTTCCTCACAGCAGGACTACCCTTGTTGCTTCTTGGTGTTCCAACCCGTGATCGTGAGTGTAGGACAGACCTCCTCGGACTGCGCCCGAATGAGGCTATGGGCGAGCTCATCTGCAGGCGCCTCACAGATTCTTGTTTACGAAACGAAGGTCTGGTCATCTGCGGGCTACATCCCGTATGCATTGGGGTAACATGAGTGTACTCTGTCTCGCTAGACAAGTCTGACAAAGACGATATCGAGGCCGACGTGACAGCAGATTCGCGGCGTCCATCTTCTCGCTCGGTGTCGGTCGGATCGATGTTCGAGGGCTCCGCATCCTCTTCAATGCCCTCCAGCGCGTTTGTTCCTTGCAACTTCCCGTTTCCATCTTCTTCTATGTGGTCGTCGAGCACATCGTCGTACTCCGTTGAAGGATCGTGCGAGGGATCGGGGCTCGGAATGCCGGTGTCCTGGTAGGTGGTAAACTGCTGGATTTTGCTAGGACGCGCCATTGGTGCATGGGCCGTGGTAGCTCTACACAACCATAACGTCTCAGAAGGCAATCCGCACCATGCTGGTGGAATATCTGGTCGGCGACGTTTCTTGCACGAGGACAACGTGCTCATTTATTTGGCTGGTAAAGTAGATCGTCCGGTTGTGAAGGGCAACAGCCGATCACCGAAAGGATACATCTGTGCCTCTAGACAGTGCAACATGTTGGTCACAGATCAGATGACTTTATGAATATAAATTCGCTGTATGAATATAAATAGGCTGTACTGTTATCACCAATCAATGCCTCCGCTTCCTCTCTCACCACCAGCCAATATCGCTTGCGCTTTGCCATGCTCGCCCAGACCATTGGGTAGATGACTTGCCGCGAACGGCTTCCGGCCTTTCATCTTGAACTTCTTGTCGAGCGCCTCGAAGGGACTCTTCTTCTCAGTCTCGTCCTTCTTTACCTTGAACTTATCAGTTCCGAGCACGGCGTCGAGCTCTTCGATCGGGGGCAGCTTGACGTAGACCATGCCATCTTCTCTGGCCTCGACTGGGAAGGTGGCGATGTTGACCTGCTCGTCGTTGCTGCACTTGCCTGCTTCTTCGCCATTCATTGTGTAGTTGCGTTTGTGCATGGGACAGCTGACCCACAGCTTGTTCGTCTTCGCATCCTCGCCGATGAGACCATCGCTCAGCACGAAAGCACGCTTGTGCGGACACATCTGCTGAGTAGCATAGTACTTGCCCTTCACCTTGAAGATTGCAAGCTGTGTGTCGCCACGCTTCACGGGTACGCTGGAGCCTGTTGGCGAATCACTGAACTGATCGCAGCCAGCCAGAGGTTGCCACGACAGAGTGCTCCACTTGGTGCCTCGGAAGTCCTCCTTTATAGACTCGCCCGGCCAGTAGGCAGGTCTTTGCTGCTCTCGCTCCTCGACCTTGTCCATTGTGTCGACGTTCTCCCTGGTGTTGCCGAATTGTGTGAATAGAGACTTCTTCTTGGGATCCTTCAGAACTTCGGTCCATTCACAGAAGAAGGAGCCCACGATCTCCTGCATTTGCTTTTCGAGCTCTGCGCAAATGCCCAGGCTGTCCTCCAGGACCACTTTGCGGAGGTAAGCGATGCCACCAGGCAGGTTTTCCACCCATCGTGCAGTCCGCTGGAGCTTGTCCGCCGTGCGCATGTAGAACATGAGGTAACGATCAATGATCGGTACGACGTCGTCGGGCGGCACATCTTTCGCGAGCAACTCGCTATGCCGTGGCTTCGCACCTCCATTGCCTCCAACGAAGATGTTGAAGCCCTTCTCTGTCGCAATGAGACCAAAGTCCTTGTTTTGGGCTTCAGCACATTCTCTCACGCAGCCAGAGACACCACCCTTCATCTTGTGCGGAGAACGTATGCTCTTGTACCGCTCTTCGAGGCGAACGGCCATGCCGACGGAGTCACCAATGCCAAATCGGCACCATGTAGTACCTACGCATGACTTGACCGTTCTCAAACTCTTCGCGTAGGCATGTCCTGACTCCATGCCACCGTCGATAAGCTCTTGCCATATGTCGGGTAGATCTTGTTTCTTGGCGCCGAACATGTCTATTCGCTGCCCACCAGTAATTTTGCAGTAGAGCCCAAACTTCTTCGCTACAGTGCCGATGACGATAAGCTTCTCCGCTGTGATCTCACCACCTGATACTCGTGGCACGACAGAGAACGTGCCGTTTCGCTGGATGTTGGCGAGGAAGCGATCATTGGTGTCTTGCAATCCTCGCTGGTCGTCGTCGATAATGTGCTTGTTGTAGAGAGACGCCATGATGGATCCGATGGTAGGCTTGCAGGCCTCGCATCCGACCGAGTCAGGCTCTTGGCCACATTCCTTCATCACGTCCGCAAACTTCTGCAGCTTCTTGACGTAGATGATATTGAACAGGTCCGCTCGCGAGTATTCGAAGTGTGGGCACAGATGATTCTTGACCTCAACACCCATGGATGCCATCGTCTTATTGAAGATGGTCTGTACAAGCGGCATGCAACCACCGCAACCAGTTCCAGCCTTGGTGCACGACTTGACGTCTCCAATCGACTTGCAAGTTCCATCTTTTACACTACTCACGACTCCACCCTTGGTCACGTTGTGACATGAACATATTTGGGTATCGTCGTCAAGATCATCAGCATCATCGTCACCTGAATTCTTGCCAACAATGAACTCTGATGGTGGCACGTCGAGAGGTTTCTGCTTTGTAACCATTGGCACAAGCTTGACGTAGTCCTTCGTGTCGCCGATCATCATGCCGCCAAGAAGGTACTTGCCATCTAATGTAAACAAGTACTTCTTGTATATTTGCTGGAATGGATCCTTGTATGTCAATGCCTTGACCGGCGATGGCGCAGGGCCGTTGGTGAGGTTGTCCAGCTTGCTGTCGTTTTTCAGCGTACCCTCCTTCTTGTTCCCTCGACCTGGCACGTCTTTAGGTCCATCGCGGTCTGCGAAGAAGTCGCCAAAGCTCGCCACTTCTACACCCAGAAGCTTGAGCTTTGTACTGAGGTCGGGACGTTTGAACTTTCGAGGAGCGTGCGCCTTGGCTTGTGTCAGATTGAAGGCCAGGACATCGGCCATTTCAATGCCAGGTGCGATAAGGCCAAAGGTCTGGTTCTCCCAGCTAGCACATTCTCCTATCGCATAGACGTCCTTCGTCGATGTAGCCAGGTTCTCATCTATTATGATGCCGCCATTTCTGTCGGCACATCTGATTCCAGCCTTACGAGCCAAGTCATCGCGTGCTTTGATGCCGATTGCGAAACATATTGTACTGCAGTCCATCTGCTCGCCGTCCTCGAAGGTGACACCAACAACGTTGTTGTGCTCATCTGTGTTGATCTTGCCGACACGCTTGCTGAGCAAGACGTCCAAGCCAAGTTGTCGGACTTGCTCCACGACCATGTTGCCGGCGTCACCATCAAGCTGTCTGCTCAGCACCCATCTGTTACGCTCGATCAATTTGACTTTCCCAAATTCTTCGAGGTCCATCATTGCCTTTGCTGCCTCCAGCCCAAGCAGGCCTCCGCCGACAACAGCTCCTGTCGAGCCCTTCTTCGTGGCAGAGAATTTGATGAGGTTCTCTAGATCTTCAATGGTTCTGTATACAAAGACGCCATTGGCATCGTGGCCGGGTGTGTGTCGTGGAAGCAGAGCATTGGAGCCTGTTGCCAGCACGAGGATATCGTAGGGTACTCTATCTCCCTTGGCGGTTTCCACGCTTTTCTGCTCGGTGTCGATGGATGTGACTAGGGTGTTCAGGTGGTATGATAACGACCCTTCTGGCATAGAGGCATACCATGATGCCGGGTTGAGGTACAGGTTCTCGACTTGCCGATGCTGGAAGAAACTTGTCAGGCCCACACGGTTGTATGCCAAATGCTGCTCCTCGCCAATGACGATGATGTCGTATTCTCTCCTCTTCACGTCCAGCTTCAGCACCTTCTCGATGAAGCTGATGCCAACCATTCCCAGACCCACCACCACAACTCTTGTGCGTGTTGTGCCATTGGGAATCTCGCCCTTCGCGTCCAGATCCTCGACCTTCCCAGGCAACACGTTCGCCTCGGCGTCGTTCCACTCGGTGTTGCTCATGGTGGACCGAGTCTCAAGGTAAGCGCATCAAATTGTTGAGAGTAGGACGAAGGAGAACAATGACACCGACAGGAGACAGCTACAGAGGATTCATGCAGATGATGCGCACCTATAGGTCCAGCCATTGCCTCAGGGCCGCTGCAGCGATATGGCCGTGCCACTGAAAGACGACGCAACGAACGCCTCGGAGAAAGCAATGTTGAAGGGATGGCTGTTATCGATTGGGACTGCGACCAACGAGATGACCACAGGCTCGAGCCACTGCTGGTAGCCATTGTGGGTGCGTGGGTAGGTGGCTTCTCCGGGAGAACGTTGCTTATAGGAATGATAACACAATAGCGATAGAGAAAAGCGCGTTCACTGGTCGCTCTTATCAGACGTGAAGTCCCTAGCTTCACTTGGCATCGAGCCCACAAGAGTTTGGTGCTTGTGATCGCTATGGTATGCCGTAGTGCTCACGTGCTGCTGCCTGCCTGGACAATTTCCCACAGCCGCTCTTCCCTGATACATCCCACTCTACTAAAATCACCTCCAACTGCCGTTCCGAGCTTGACCGCTGTCTCGACAGTGCGCATACATCAGCCCGAATCCAATCAGCGCAGTCTGACAACTCATAAGGCGTATTGGTCTTGCTGAATTGTCTCCGATTCGCACCGACGCTCTCCGCCACGCCAGAGGGGAACCCGCTTTTGCCTCTTTGGGACACCCATGATAAGAACACGGACCAGGCTAGCTATTGGTCCGTTGGGATCTTCTCTGCAGAACCAAATCCTATTCGAACGGTAAGCCTGGACATCCCATATTGAGCAGCGGCAAGAGACGACGATGTCATGTCTCCGCGGTCCTCTCTGCCATGCGCGTACATTTCCCAGGAGATGTCAAAAGCAAACTGCAAGTAGTACGCCATCCGTTCTGTCCAGAGGCACACCGCTGGGAGCACCCCGGACCGCCCGTCATTGTCTCGCAAATCACTCTCAGCGGCTGTAGCACCAGCACGTTGCCTATTATCGTCAACGTTGAGCTGGCAGAGCTGTCTTGTGTTTGATCAGTATTGAAAAACTTTCGCCCTCTGTTACATCTTCCCGGTTTTGATACTCTCCGTGTCATCATGAGTGCTTTTCCTACCACCGAGGACCAAAAGCATCTGCGCAGGATAGTTGACCTGCCGCCAACGCCTCCGGATTCAGACCACAGCGAAAATGAACGATCAGAAAGCGCATCGACAGAAGAAAGCGGCAGTCCAGACTTCCCACTACCGCCCACCACAGAAGAACCAACAGCAGTACTCGAGCAGGATAAGAAGACACCAGATAGCTGGCTGCCACGAGATCCAAGATTAATACGCCTAACCGGCGTACATCCATTCAATGTCGAGGCACCTTTAACAGATCTGTACAATGAGGGCTTCTTGACAAGTCCTGAGTTGTTCTACGTCCGGAATCATGGTGCTGTCCCACAAGTCAAAGATGAAAACATCCCTGACTGGGAGTTCAGCGTGGAAGGCATGGTGGACAACCCATTCACTCTCACACTTAGAGAACTAATGGAGCAGTACGAGCAACACACATATCCAGTCACGTTGGTTTGTGCAGGTAACCGACGAAAGGAACAGAATGTGGTGCGGAAGACGAAAGGCTTCTCGTGGGGTGCTGCTGGCGTGTCGACTGCTTTGTTCACTGGTGTCGTCATGGCAGATGTCATTCGTAAGGCGAGACCGAGAAGAGGCGCTAGATATCTCTGCATGGAAGGTGCAGATAAGCTACCGAACGGGTTCTATGGAACATCTGTGAAGCTAAACTGGGCTCTGGATGAGAACAGGGGCGTGATGCTTGCCCATGGCATGAACGGCGAGATGCTGCGACCTGATCACGGGAAGCCTTTGCGAGCAGTCATTCCAGGTCAGATCGGCGGCCGGAGCGTGAAGTGGTTGAAGAAGCTCGTTATCACTGCTGAACCAAGCGACAACTGGTACCACATTTACGATAACAGAGTACTTCCGACCATGGTGTCGCCAGAGCAATCAGCGAATGAACCAAAGTGGTGGATGGACGAACGCTACGCGATCTACGACCTGAGCACAAACTCCGCCATTGCGTATCCTGCTCACGAAGAACAGCTTGATCTGGTCGGTGCACAACAAAACTACCGGGTCAGAGGTTACGCATATGGTGGCGGTGGACGACGAGTCACGAGGGTGGAAGTGTCCATAGACAAGGGTAAGACATGGCGGCTCGCTAACATCGATTATGCCGAAGATCGCTACAGAGATGCAAGCCCACAAAATTTGCTCGGCGGCTCACTCGACTTCGGTTGGCGAGAGGCTTCATTCTGCTGGTGCTTCTGGAACATAGATGTGGCGGTCACGGACCTTGCGCGTTCAACGGACATCCTAGTACGTGCTATGGATGAGAGCATGAACCTGCAGCCCAGGGACATGTATTGGAGCGTCCTCGGCATGATGAACAACCCTTGGTACCGCATTGCCATCAGCAAGGAGGGCGACTCCCTGCGCTTTGAGCATCCGACACAACCAGCACTGATGCCTGGAGGCTGGATGGAAAAGGTCAAGGCCGCCGGTGGTAACCTCAGTAACGGACACTGGGGTGAGCAGATTAGTGGAGAAGACACGGAGGCGCCTGTCGCAGAAGCGGCTACCGAGGTCAAGATGACCAAAGACAATGTCAAGGTGAAGATCACGATTGACGAGTTACGAAAACACGATAATGAAGAAGCGCCTTGGTTTGTGGTGAACGGCGAGGTCTATGATGGGACAGCGTTTTTGAAGGAGCATCCGGGTGGTGCTCAAAGTATTGTGTCTTCGGCTGGCCTTGATGGCACTGACGAGTTCATGGCAATCCGTAAGTACAGCACGGCCTTGAGATCTCGACATTACTAACGAGAAGCAGACAGCGAGACCGCGAAGGCAATGATGCCAGAATACCACATCGGCACACTCGACGAAGAAGCTCGAGCTGCACTTTCTGGCGAAGACGCCTCACCAGATGCAAACGCTACACCAACAGCGACATTTCTGGAGCCACGGGCCTGGAAGAAGGGCATCCTCCACTCCAAAGAGAGAATATCGCCGGACACGCGGGTATTCTCCGTCAAGCTCGACCACGAAGACCAGACCCTCGGACTTCCTACTGGTCAACATCTCATGATCCGTCTGCGTGACCCAGTGACGAGAGAAGCCATCATCAGGAGCTACACGCCCATATCACAAACGACCAAGAAAGGTTACATGGAAATACTAGTCAAGCTATACCTCGACACCGAGGAGAAGCCAGGCGGCAAGATGAGCAAAGCGCTAGATGCGATACCCGTCGGCCATTACATCGACTTCAAGGGACCGATAGGCAAATTCGAGTACCGCGGTAAAGGACGCTGCGCTGTCAACAACATCGAGCGGAACATCAAGAAGTTTTACATGATTTGCGGTGGTAGTGGTATCACACCAATCTATCAAGTCTTCCGCGCTGTAATGCAGGACAAGGACGATCCGACGCACTGTGTTGTACTAGATGGTAATCGATTACTGGAAGACATTTTGTGCAAAGCCGACTTGGACAAATTCGCAGCAGAAAATCCGGAAAGGTGCAAGTTGCTGTACACGTTGACCAAAGGGCCGGACGACTGGCAAGGTCTCCGAGGCCGCATCGCTGCGCCTTTGCTTAAGCAGTATGCTGATCGAAGCGTGCACGAAGACGGAGAAGCAATGGTCCTGATGTGTGGACCTGAGGCACTGGAGAAGAGCTGTCATCAAGCATTGCTTGAGCTTGGTTGGAAGGACGATGAGCTTTTGTTTTTTTGAACGGTCAATTGATCCATCACGAGGCATCATCGGCTTTGGGCGTTGTGCTCATTTTTCCGGTGACGCTAGAAATGAAGTATGCACGGCGTGGCGTTGACGGATAGCCAAGGGGCCATGGACACAGGCGGTATATGCTCGGTTTGGAGGGAGTTACGGTGGCATCATGCAGATGGAGCAGACGATTTTACGAGACATCGCACATGTACGATCAGGTATCTCCGACCTCTGTCCGGAATGTGTGATCCGGTATCCGCTGCTTCCTGGTACACGGAATTGTGAGCCCGGCATCATCCATACTTCACAGCGGCGAAGCAGACGATCGATACGATGCTTCGACGCTCACATCACGAGTTCCACTCATGGGTCGCTATCGTTATTCATTGTCGTCATGAAGCAGCCCGGCATGGGTTTCTGCGTCCGTGAACAAACGTCTGCTACATGTAGCGCGCCACGATCGACGGCGGCAAGGTATTCTAGGCGGCTCAACGGTAAAGCTTTGCTTGTGCGACAAACGATCATGGCCATGGACCGTCGAAGTTGGAACAAGGGGGCACGTAAGCTCTGAGTCGGTGCTGACCCGCAGTAAGGTAGTGCGCTGGCAAGCTTCATGTGAAGCATTCCGCGGTGAGCGCGGTAGCTTGATTTTGACGCACGATCGCTCATCATGGCAGGGCTGAGCCGAATGTGCCGAAGAGAGAGTGCTTCCAAATCGACGCCACTTTAAGCATTCTTACTGCGTCGTGTGACTTCATGCTACGCAATAGAAGCATGACATGCCGCATTGTTGTTTTGTCAACACTTTCGCAGGCATCTCAACAAACCTTGCCTCGAGACGCCACTTTCCACCGAACATGAAGCTGACTCTGGCTTGCTAGACTATCGTAGCTTGGTCTCGATGCATGCCGATTCTGGCCCATGCCATATGAGATCAGAAATGTCGATTCGCTGTGGGTTCGGCTACAAGGCCAGAGCCATCGACGCCAGCACTTGCCACAATGTGCGGTTTAGAGATGCTGTCGAGCGGGGCTCTGCTTCAGCACCCACTATGTTGTGGTCCAACGTTGAAGCTAGATCGTAGCACGCTTCACGTCGAAGTCGAGCATTTTTTCTGGAGTGCGACAAAATTGGCCATGCCATATCATGTTGTGTGAGGCTGACCTGCGAGTACGTGACGAACAGAATGTCGGCGGGGTCATCATGCGTGGCAGCGGATACAGTCCACTAGACATGAGTGTGCGTCGGAGATGCAAATATGGATCTAGCATAGATGATTGTGTGCCCGGCTACGGCAAAATCAAATCGCAATTATGCTGACATTGCATTTCGTCACCGTGCTGAGGAGTCTCCATGAGATGCACTTCCAGGAATCCCCTTGCCAGAGGTAACAAGGCCAGAACATTTTCATGTGAATGTTTGCAGGTGACGGAGGCGATGTTGAATGTGAGGAAGTCACCTCTCGCTTGTGGCGCTCGGTCCGCGCGATCCCTGCTTCCGTGGACATAGCGGCGTCTTCGCGTGTCGCAACAGCTGTTTGATAGCAGTGCAGGCAACACGATATCACATCAAACACGATCAGAACAGCGTAAACATGTCGGGACGGCAAGGCTACGATGTCGTGGTGGATGTGGACGCTGAGGTGGGAAGAAGAAGAAGCTACACTACACATCGTGCAGTCTGACGCGACAGCAGGGAGATCTCGGCCACACTGACCTGAACGACGAGCTCGAATTCCACAACTCGGGCATGTCACGGACAGATGATACACCCATAGAATCTAGCTAACCATTCGATACAGCATTCGACAACAACAACGCGCGCAACAAGATCCCCGCCGACAGCCAAAATGCCTCCTTTCTCAATCCCTCGCGACAGCCCTCACCTTCCTCGAAACGCTACCTCTGGAGCATCGCCTTCTACCAACAATTCTTCGACGTAGACTCGATGCAGATCCTTCACCGATGTCGAAGCACACTATACCCGCGCCAGAACTTTCTCGATGTGATGGAGGGCAATCCAGATCTCTACGGCCCGTTCTGGATTGCAACGACGGTGGTGGTCATCTTGTTCCTCACGGGCACAATAAGTCAGTACCTGGCATATCAGGGCAAGGACCACTTCGCATACGACTTCAGACTGTTGAGTGGAGCGGCTGGTCTGGTGTACGGCTACTTGATCTTTGTGCCGTTGGGACTCTGGGGAGTGCTGAAGTGGTTTGGAAGTGAGAGCTCGAATCTGCTGGAATGCTGGAGTCTTTATGGATACGCCAATTTGATCTGGATTCCCGTTGCGCTCGTGAGCTGGAGCAACATCTCAGGTAGGTGGAGATCGCGGGTGGGGATGCAGCTGGACTATGCTAACACGACACAGCGCTCAACTACGCCTTCGTTGGAGTCGGGCTCGCGTACTCAGGGCTGTTCCTCTTCAGGAACCTGTACCCTGTGGTTTCGGCTACTGATGCGAAGACCTCGAAAGCGTTACTGATCGTGGTAATCGCATTGCACGCAGGATTCGCGATCGCTATCAAGGTACTATTCTTTGCACATGGCAGCCCTGCCGCAAAGAACAAGGCACCTACTCCCGATACGGGAGAGGGTGATGCTGCTAGGATGCTCTTTGGGATCTGAACGGTGCCTAAGTCTGAAGGTAGCTATGACACTATGAATTGATTCTTTGCCAACGGCTGAAAGCACATGCATGCTGCATGCCACCACGTCCCACTGTCAACCTCGAATCCGGCTGCTACTAACCAGTGTTCACGACGCCGACACGCTCCGTTTGGCACATCGTGCCTTTCGGTCCTGGCCATCGCTTACAGCTCACAGATTTCGGCTAGAGAACGATCAGATGCCGAAGTGTCCTATGGTGCGGCTGAGGAAGGATCTCAGGCCAAATACAGAGCACGCATCGTCCCATGGTCTTTTGCATACGTTCCACCCGTGATGATAAGGGCAAAACCTGCTGCAATCCAGAGGGCTTGATAGACCAACTCCAGCACTCACGACCATCAACCATGGAGTCCAGACGAGACGTTCACGTTCAACGACAAAACTATGCACAAAGAGCTCGAGATATGACTCCAACCACACTCTGGGAATCGTAGCGGTCGACCTTGACGTCCAAAGTCACAGCTGGAACCGGTATCGGCGTGTCGACTTTACTGCGCCTTTCCTACGCTCGGGGTGTCCAGCGTAGGCCCCGCGTACAGCAGCCGGGCTGTCGACATAGCCCGCAGGAAGGTGAAGGTTGCCAAGGAGGAGATCAAGCGCCGTAATCTTCCTCCCTACGACAAGACCAAGCGGGACTACACTAGACCGCTCAGGATGAAATTTGCAGTCGAACCCGCCAATGGCGTCGTTGATCTGTTCAGGCTCGGTCTGGCTGGAGCTATCGAACCTGTTCAATCGACAGTGGAAGCCTGGGCACAGAAGCATTCGACCGCCAAGGACAGGAAACTCGGCCGGGACTAGGACGAGACGACCGCAATCAAGTCGATTATGCGCAACGCATCCTGGAGGACAGCGCAACTAAATTTGTATTACTGAGCCGGGAAGGGCAGCCCATCACGCAGCCTATCCTGACACAAGGCTGCGAACATGCTAAACTCACTAAGGCCGCCATCTGCCAATTCTGCAACAATGAGGTTGACCTTCCAGGCCTACCACCACTGCTGCGAATTCATCTCAGACAAAGACGACAGCATCTGCGAAGTGTGTGTTGCTGGCTGTGGCTGCGGATGCACAGATCGAGAAAAGCATGTCTTATTTCGGCAAGGTCTGCTGTCGCCTATCATCGATTATGGCAAGCTCGAGTAAGCCACGTAGGCCTTGGCAATCGGCATTTCTCAGACCGACTTTCTCATACGCATGTCTTTGTCATACCATCGAACCTCTCTGCAGTATCTTTGGAGATCTTGCCCGTGTCCGCAATATCTTTCCACGTCTCCAAAGCCGACATCGCGTCTGCGACAACCCTCGTCCAGAAACTTGTGTACGCAGAACGATCGCCCTTCTTGCTCCTCCACGTGCCACTCGCTTAAGGAGTACCTCGCCATCGCCAGCAACACGGATAGATCTTGCACCGAGGACAGATCCAGCCGCGAATGCCAAGGATCTTCCTTCTCGCCGTGCTGAGGTCTCTCGATACCCTCTCCCTCGCGAAAGTCGCACGGTAACTGCAGAACGTCGGACCTGCCATTTCCCAAGAATGGGGCAAGATCACTTTCCGGGCACGCTCTCTCGACACCAAGAATCGGCTCCAAGATGTCACCCAAAGAGTGCTCTAAATCGAACGCATCACGCAACGTGTCTTCCAACTCGATGATCATGTCCTTGAGTGAAGCGAAGGTCCAATGACCGTGAAGAACTCCCGAACCACAGGCAAAATCTTATGCACGTAGCTCGATGGCAGGAGGAACGAGTTGCGTGCGTAAAACCGTTGAGTGCAGTCGGAGTGGAGTTGTCTGCAGGTTCGAGAGAGAGCTAGGAAATGCGTTTTCCTTCCTGCGAAGTAAAGGCCCACTTCAGGTTCTATGTTGACATCTTTCCTGGTCCGGTAGTCCCATACCGATGAGATCACATCGCCGCGGACCTCAATCATGAACTCTGACTCTGGGCCGAGTCCGAAGGTCTGGTTACGTAGTTCCGCTGAGTCTTGGAAAGCGGGTTGTGCTTGGCGTGTCATCGTTGATTCTTGCAAAGGCGAAGGCCTTGGTCAACTCCTCCAGAGGCGCCACGGCTGATCTGGTGGCGCAGAGTCGCGGTCGCTCGGGCGTACAGGAAAGAAGTTGGAATAACACGGATGACCCGACAAAGCTTGAGGACGCTGATGAGGCTGATGAGGCCGCCGTGAGTCAATCAGGTCTCCCGCCCCGTTGGAACCTTCGAAACTTGAAGCAGACGGCCAGTCGTTGTTGAGCGAGTTGGCCAGCTGCGATATTACTCTTGGAATAAATCAGCACATGTCACAGTCACCATCGTACTGAATAATGACACAGTCCCGGTATTGGGCGTGCTACAGCGATGGCTTAGCCTTCACCTAGCGAGAGTGTCGCCAATCAAGCGAATCCGCCAGACACTAGCCGGCGTAGTATCTTTCAGCACCGGCACACAGCGCGACTCTGGGCATTTACAGGAGACGAAGGCGCCGTAGCGACTGTGACAGCAGAATGGCGTAGACTTTGGTGTTGGGGCTCCTGCCGAGTTCTGATTTCGTCTCCTGCGGCTGGTGGTAAGCAAGATTGCGCAGCTTGTTAGGTTTCAGCGGTACCATGAGTCACAGATCGCGTCCCGTAGCATAGCTTTCGTTGCAGTCGTTGAGAGCAATAACTGTGTGAGTCGAAAGAAAGTAACATATTGGTTTCACATGGATCGCCAAGCATCCGCACAAAGCAGCGGCTGAAGTTCGTCACTTTCAGTGAAAGTGGGGCAGATTTCCGAAAGCACCGGGCACACTCTCATCGAAAGTCTTCGCAGCTACGGCGTTGCAGTCTGCTGTCTACTGTCTGCCACTTGCCACACATCCACTCACTGTTTGCCACCAGCACGTGCTCGCCTGCACGATTTCAAACATACTGCCGTGCCGTGGTAGTATGAGAGCGAGAAACAACTTCCTCAATCCCGATCCGCCTCCCGAGAAGTCTCCAGGAGGCAAAACTGCAGTCCTGCTGCGGCACGCAACCCACAGCTGAGCGCGCCAACTCTCCATCTCACCGAGAGACCGAAACAACGAGCATCCTATTCGGCTATTCAGAACAGCCCGAGGCTGTGCAGCAGGCGCAATGGCACCCAAAGGAAAGAAGGGCAAGAAGGGCAACGACGACTGGGACGAGGGTCTTGGGGAAGCTGCTGACCCCATAGCACAGGCAGGAGCGACCGAAGATGCGGGCGAAGACGAGGGAGGTGGTGGCGGCGGTCTCCTCGCCGCGCTCAAGAAGAATAAGGATAAGCGCAAGAAGAAGGGTAAGGTCGTAGAGAACGACTTTGTCGAAGGAGAAGACCCTACTGCAGCCGATGAAGCCCCCACTGCAGAGCCGATTCTTGCCGCGAAAGCTCCTGAGGAAGCGACGATGAACGATGAGTGGGACCAGCCTGCCAAAGGTGGAAAGAAGGGCAAGGGCGGAAAACAACAGGCGAACAAAGAGGATTCTGCAGAAGAAGAGGACGCTGATGAGGGCGGTGGCGTAAAGACCAAGGCTCAGAAAGAGAAGGAGAAGAAGGAGCGTGAAAAGCAGCGTAAGAAAGAACAGGCGGCGGCCAAGAAGAAGACCGCGCCACCGCCTCCAGCTGCGAAAGAAGAGGCTAAGCCAGTGGAAGCCGCGCCGACTACTGTCCCTGACGCGCCTGCTGGAGGCAAGAAAGGGAAGAAACTCAATCCAGCCTTGAGAGCTCTCCAAGAGCAGCAGGAAAGACTCCGTCAACAACAAGAGGAAGAAGCTCGCACTAGGGCTGAAGATGCTGCCCGCGCTGAAGCGGAGCAGAAACGTATTGAGGAAGAGGAGAAGGCCGCGGCCGAAGCCAAGGCTGCCAAAAAGGCGAAGGAGAAGGCAAAGATTGAGGAGATGAAGAAAGCCGGCTTGTACAAGACAGAAAAAGAGAGGAAGCAGGAGGCACAGCAGAAAGCCCGATTGCAGCAGATGCTTGAGGCGGGAGCCAAGGTCGCTGGTTTCGAGGGCGATAGCGAGCCGAAGAAGCCAACCACGAAGGATATGCGCAAGAAGAACCCACGCAAGGAAGCAGAGGAACGAAAGGCGCAACAAGCTCGAGACGAGGAACAGGCTCGGAAGAAGATGGAGGAATTCATGCTTCGTGAGGAGCAAGAGAAGAAGGCCGCCGAGGAAGCAGAGAAGGCCCGACTAGAAGCCGAAGCGAAGAAGCGGGAGGACGAAGAGGACGAGCTCGAGGACTGGGAAGCAATGGTCGAAAAGGAAGAAAAGGGCAAAGTCGCAGACAGCTGGGATGCTGAGTCTGGTGATGAAGGCCAAGTTAAGCCTGCCGTTAACGGGAAGCCAGTGCAGAAGGGCGCGACCGATAGCAAGCCCCATATCGAGGAGGAAGAAGATGACTCCGACTCTGACGAAGAGGACTCCGAAGAAGACTCCGAAGACGACTCTGAAGACGAAAGAGAGACGGTCGCGCAAAGAATGGCTGCGGAGAGGAAGGCTGCTGCAGCCAAGAAGCGTGCCGAAGAGCTCGAAGCTTCAAAGGCGGCCGCCTCCAAGGACAATTTGCGTTCTCCTATCGGTTGCATTCTTGGCCACGTCGACACTGGAAAGACAAAGCTGCTCGACAAGATTCGTCAGACCAATGTTCAGGAAGGTGAAGCAGGTGGTATCACCCAGCAGATCGGTGCCACTTACTTCCCGGTCGAAGCGCTCCAGAAGAAGATCGCTGTTGTCAACCAGGATGGCGCTTTCGACTTCAAGGTTCCAGGTCTTCTCATGATTGACACGCCAGGTCACGAGTCTTTCACCAACCTGCGATCTCGTGGTAGCTCTCTGTGCAACATCGCCGTACTTGTTGTCGATATCATGCACGGCCTCGAGCCACAGACCTTGGAGTCAATGAAACTGCTTCGCGACCGCAAGACGCCTTTCATCGTCGCTTTGAACAAGATCGATCGTTTGTATGGATGGAAGCCAATCAGCAACAACGGTTTCCGCGACTCGCTCAACCTGCAGAAAGCAAGCGTGCAATCTGAGTTCGCTGACAGATTGGAGAAGACGAAGCTCGCTTTTGCTGAGCAAGGTTTCAACGCTGAGCTGTTCTACGAGAACACGTCGATGGCCAAATTCGTGTCACTGGTGCCTACCTCAGCTCACACCGGAGAAGGTATCCCAGACATGATCAAGCTGCTCATCTCCTTGACACAGGATCGCATGACAAAATCTCTGATGTACTTGACCGAGGTGGAGTGTACCGTTCTCGAAGTCAAGGTCATCGAAGGCCTCGGTACCACAATCGATGTTGTGCTCTCGAACGGTATTCTCAACGAAGGTGATACGATCGTGCTCTGCGGTACAGATGGTGCAATTACCACTCAGGTCAGAGCACTGCTCACACCAGCTGAGATGAAGGAACTTCGTGTCAAGTCGCAGTACGTCCACAACAAGACCGTGAAGGCTGCACTTGGTGTCAAGATTGCCGCCAACGGTCTCGATACAGCCATCGCTGGCTCTCGCCTGCTGGTTGCCAGGGATCCCGATGACGAAGACTACATTGAGGAGCTCGAGGACGATGTCATGAGCGATCTTGACAACTTGACTAGGAACATTAGCAAGACCGGTCGTGGTGTGCACGTCCAAGCATCTACTCTCGGATCCCTCGAAGCATTGCTGGAGTTCTTGCGTGTCTCGAAGATTCCCGTGGCCAACATTGCGCTTGGTCCAGTACATAAGCGTGATGTTATTACTGCTTCGACTATGTTGGAAAAGGCCAAGGAGTACGCCGTCATGCTCTGCTTCGACGTCAAAATCGACAAGGATGCCACTGAATTGGCTGACAAGATGGGCGTAAAGGTCTTCACTGCTGAGATCATCTACCATCTCTTTGACAAGTTCACAGCTCACATGGCAGCTCTTACTGCGGCGAAGAAGGAAGAGAGCAAGATGTTGGCAGTCTTTCCATGCGTCTGCCGGCCTGTCGCTGTCTTCAACAAGACCGATCCCATTGTTGTTGGCCTGGATGTCATTGACGGTAACCTCCGCCTCCACACTCCTATCGCCGCTGTCAAGCACAACTCGGTCACCGGCGTCAAGGACGTTGTCGTACTAGGACGAGTTACATCGATCGAGCGCGACCACAAGGCCGTCGCCGGTGGCATCGCGAAGAAGGGCACACCCAGTGTCGCAGTCAAGATTGAAGGTCCCAACCAACCGACCTATGGCCGACAGCTCGAGGAGAAGGACATGTTGTTCTCACACATCTCACGCAAGTCCATTGACACGCTTAAGGAGTTTTACAAGGACGAGGTGGACAAGGATGAGTGGCGACTTATTGCTAAGCAACTCAAGCCGCTGTTCGATATCGCGTAGATCGTGCTTCGAGCTCATTGCTTGCGTCCCTTGTTGCCGAACGGCATGACGCTTGAAAAACTTTGGTATAGGCGTCAGAGAGGGTCAGGTGATACATACTTTGATAATTCAATTTCGTTCTTCTACAACTTGGCAAGCAGTCGTTGCACTCGTCAGTCGAAGGTCTCGTGTTCTTGTTAACGTGTCTCATGCTTCCTTGTGCTAATGTTGAACGCCTTGTCATCACCTCAGATGCAGATGAACGCCAATCGTGCAAGTCTATACCTCCCCTCCAGGTTCGCTATGCAATGTAACGCTTCGTATGCTCATCAGAACTCATCAAGCACGACTAGAAGACCGACTCGACCGGTGAGGCTTGCTCAGCCTACGCCTCCCATCCGCCCCCACTGAGGTCCTACGACGTCTCCGCCCTCTTCTTTCCTCGTCTATGGACGGCCTCGTCGGTTGTCTCACCTCGATCTCCGTGCGTGTGCCCGCAATTGAGGGTGCATCGTCGGTGGCTAGCCGCGTGAAGCTCTTCCTGGCTAGGGGGCTTCTGCCTGTTCGAGCCGCACTCGTTTCCCCACCGGGTGTGAAGCGTGTTGGGGGCTGGTGTGGTGCGCTTGGTACTGCCAATGTGTTGTTTGATGTGGCGTCGGTCGGCCGTGAAGGAACGTGCACTCGGGGTGCAGAGCGAGATGGTGATTGTGGTCTTCGAGGGAATGCTGAAGATCCGCGACGCGGGATTCCGAAGTGCATTGGAACCGATTCATCGGAGTCGACGGATCGAGTAGAGTCCACTGAGGGACCTCTGCGCTGTGGCAGAGGACCGTTGCTGAACTGTGGCACGTTCCGTTCGGGTTCGCGGTCAGTGTCGACAGGACGGCATTTAAGCTCTGGTCGTGGGTTGCGATAGTCTGGAAGAGAACGCTGCTGTTCCACAGGGTCTTGTGCCTCAAAGTATGCTCCTCCTGCAGGCGCCTGCTCTCTCTGCTGCGCATGGTACTGTATGATGTTTTGCAGATCCCACACGCTTTCCACTCTCCGCGGCATCGCCAAGGACTCGTGAGACCCAATGTACGACGTAGCCGTGCTGCCTCTCCGTGGGCCGTGGTAATAGTATACCATTTCTTCGTCCAAGATGGATGTCTGGTCTGGATTCAGCTCGATAGAGTCGTTCCTCTGGGCATAGTACCCTGCGTTGGTCTGCTCGGGTACCGTAAATCGCCCCTCTAGCTTGCTCGCAGGTAGAAGTGGTGCTGTACGGACCGACTTCTTCCTGCCAAGCGGTGCAGCCTCCTTGAACGTTTCTGGTATGATGTTGAGCTCGTCACCGTTGGCCTTTGCTTCAGCTACCGCCTGCTCAGGAGTAGTCTTTTCATCAGCCTTAGCAGCGTCCACTCTCGGTCCTCCCCATGTCCTTCTTGCGCAAGTGAGGCATCCATAAACCATGTACACCCAGTTGGCAAATGGATTCACCACGAACATGGCTGGATACAATAGCATCTTGTACCTACCGAGACGAGCTGCAAAGAAGAGCATGAGTAACCAGTTGAGGCCCAAAGATACAGCAATGAAGCCCACTGGCAAGTTGGCGACCTTCTGTGACGTGGTCATCAAGGAGATGACCATAATGAAGAACAGGAGCGCAGTTGTGCGGATTGTGCTTTGCGCCAGGCGAATGATCAAGAGGGCCGGGTAGCGCCGCCAGAGTCGAGTGTCTGTCAACATGCAGACCTCATTCGTGATGAAGCCGAGAAACCATCTTCTTCGTTGACTCAATAGACTCTTGTACGTCTCGACCGCATCAGTCTTGCAGAAGGCGCTTGTGCACATTCCGAGCTGATAGCCTTTCTCTGCGGCGATCATAAACAAGTGCGTCAGCCATCTGTCCTCACCGAGAGAACACTTGCCATAGTCAAACATGTCATCGCATTGTTCGGCTTTGTCGGCGAAGTAGAACTTCGCCAAACGCCTGAATGCTGAAAAGCGCAACATCGTCAGCGCCCCTGGCAGACAGGTGACAGCGCCGCAAGCGGTCTCGACCGATCGCTCATACAGCTGTCCGTGGACGTACTCCATGTCCTGCAGGATCGTCAAGCACGACTTTGTTAGATCATTCCAGCTGATGTTTCCTGTCGCCGTGATGACTCCTGTCATCGCGAGCATGCTCCTGTTGTCGCCAGGCTTAAGCTCCATGTCGTACATGAAATTGGCAATGCAAGCTTTATCGAGAATGCAGTCGGAGTCGATAAAAAGCATGAATAGATTGTCATGCTTCCGTAGATATTCTTTGTAGACCTTATCGATCAGTTTGAACGTCTTCTTCTGGCAGTGACGTTTGCCACCCCACGGAAACCGCGACACGGTCACTCGAAGTCGTCTGTAGGCAATGTCTATGCTCTTCGGATAGACCTCGAGTGTGATGGGTACGCCGAGCTTCTCTATGGTGCTGAGAAAGAGCTCATCCTCTTGGTCTCCATCGAAGGACAAGAAGATGTGCATGCAAGACGGCGGATATTCGGCGTCCGCGATTGAATTGACTGTCCTGAGCAGGACGTCCGGCTTCTCGTGATAACACGGCAGGACAATGACAACCTTTGGGCCGGTGTAATAGTCAAGCACAGCTCGAGTCCGCTTCTTCCTGCCGACATAGCGTGTCGTGAGATGGAAGACGCAAAGGAGCCAGGGAATCACGAGCAGACCGGCGAAGGTGTAGAATGCGAACCACTGCAGGATGGAGACCATCTTTGGTGGGAAATATTGCACCACCTGTGCAGGCAGCGGCAAGGTGACCAGCATGACGGCCAAGAAGATTAGCCGTATGATTATTAGCCATGTGGCCTGCAGTACCGCCATTATCCGGACTCGCCATTTGTGCTCGTTAGCTTTCCAATACACTTTCCAGAAGCAGTACAGGAACCCAAGCAGCAGTAGCCACCACTCGAGCAGCGCCATGAGCATGACGGGCGCAACAAAGGCGACGTAGATGATGTCCGCGGTTGGCCACGGCGCGGAGATAGATGGTATGCCATTGCCTTGATCTCGAGTCGCAAGCATGATAGCCGCCATTGTTGGTGATGTGGTCCAAGGAAGCTTGTGGAAGTGTTATACATGGGGACGCCGCGCCGAACACGAATACCATGATGCATCCGAGGAGGGTTCGCGGCAGCCTTTGCGCGGTCTGCGCCTTCCTGTTCTGAGTATACGCCGCCTCTCTCGAAAACGTCGCGGACGCCAGTAGTGGTGATGCGCGTGGCACACCAAGTCTATATGGACAGATTTGGCAGTCTTCGGCGAGAACTTAATCAAAACAGCACTGGATAGAATAAGGTCCCACCCTGCTGAGGGACGTGAATAAGAAGAGTTGCAACTTAGCTGTTCGCCAGACATGCAGCGATCTGTCGCGC
>KZ108259.1:760-36180 GCA_002116355.1 Dothistroma pini CBS 116487 | reverse complement strand
GTATTATATAGATAGGTAGGTAGGTAGATATTACGTATTAAAGATTAGTAGTAGTATCTCTTTAGATTTAGCTACACTAAAACAGGCCCCATTCGATCTTAGACGCTACACCAAGGCTTGCCCTTGCAGGAATTTCCGATTGGTTGAACGGTGCTGAACCGTGCTGAACCGTGCTGAACCGCGCTAAACGAAACTTAAGGGTCAAAGCCGAGGAAGCAACGGCTGAGCTTGCTGAGGTAAAACAAATCGACCAAGATGAGCTCGGGAGCCGTCGCCACGTGACGGCTCGCGTTCTCATTCCGCCCCTTGTCATCCTTCAGCAGAACTCTTTACATCTTCACCACAGCGGTCTATAGAGCCTAGACTTGTGCACCATGTTCTGAGCCTGAATCAAGCATAGCGACAGTCGACGCACGTCTCTCTGCTTTGGAAAGGTGGCACGTCGGCGCAAAGCAAGGGCTGTCAATGAGATGCCCACTTTCCTCTTGTACTCGAGGAAGTCGGCTCTTATGGCGAGAGCTTGCACCGCGGACCGTCGTTCCAATAAGTACTATTGAGACTTGCAGGGTGTACTACTACTTCAAGACGTCTTCCAACATGTCCATCAGACAGGGAGCTACCATGACAAATTCGTCAAATAACACTCCGATGTCGTTGCAACCCCATGGCGGCGGAAGGACGTATGAGGTGCGGAGCAGTGTAGGATAGTGTCGGGCCTGACTAAGAAGTCTAGGATGCAATGGCAATACTGGAGAGCCGCCGACGACCCAACAGGCCGTTGGTCTCTGCAGCGAGTACACGAAAGAATCGCGGCGTGCCTAGTAAGGTTGGCATGGCAGAATGGCTTACTGCATTGGGGCACACAGTATGATATCAAGAATGCGTATCATGACCGACGCTGACCCCGTCCCAGGAGGATGATATAAATGCTCTTCGTGTCATCCACGTAGCCGGCACCAAGGGCAAAGGAAGCACATGTTCTTTCATCGATGCGATGCTCAGAGCACATGCAACCCGCACCTCGTTTCCCCAGAAGGTTGGGTTGTACACATCACCGCACCTCATCTATCCCGAGGAACGTATCAGAATCGGCTTTCAACCGATTAGTCGCGAGCTGTTGGCCAAGTACTTCTTCGAAGTCTACAACCGTCTGCCACAGCTGGCTCTCGAGCTGGACACTACCAAGCCGCCAATCGAGCGCGGGCCAAGACATTTGCAGCTGTGGGCACTGCTTGCTTTTCATGTGTTCATACGAGAAGGTGTCGATGCTACCATAATTGAAACACATAGCGGAGGCGAACACGATGCTACTAACGTGGTGTCGAGGCCAATAGTCACAGCCGTGACTTCGCTGGGCATGGACCACATCGATATGTTAGGGCCGACACTCGAGGATATTGCATGGCACAAAGCTGGCATCTACAAGCGAGACGCCATTGCGCTGTCTACCACTCAAAATTCTTCCGCTCTGGACGTTCTGCGGCAGCGATCGAAAGACTTGGGAAGAGTCCTGGTTGTAGTCGACGAGGACGCGAGGTTGCCCGTCAAAGCCTCACAGCTCAACCCGTCGGTGCAGCGCAAGAATGCTTCCCTCGCTGTAGCAGCAGCTCAAGCCTTTCTTGAAGAGACTGCACCCGATGGTCAACATAACCTTACCACGGAAGACATCAAAAATGGAGTCGTACACTGGAGCTGGCCGGGGAGATATCAGACCCTCTCTCGCGGCCGATACACGTGGTTTCTGGACGCAGCGCACAACGAGATGAGCATTGCCCTGGCCGCCGAGTGGTTCGAACAGACCAGCCGGGAGTTCGCTGATAAAAGCGATGATGTTGTCCGCACTATCGTTTTCAGTCACATCAATGAGCTCAGAGACGCAGACGCCTTGCTGGAAAGGCTAACAGTCTCTCTCAAAGCTTGCAATGTGAATGTGCAGCACGTCGTCTTCACTACTTACGCCGATACCCAGGAGTCCACGAGCAAGCAAGCGCAAGTCTCAGAGTACTTTGCGAAGATATGGCAGAGGAGTCTGCCTGATACACTGATCGCACATGAGCCAACGATCAAGGGCGCAATCGATCTTGTAAAATCATTTGCAGTGGGGGACAGTGTGTCTCACACGCTGATTACTGGCAGCCAGTCTCTTGTAGGCCCAGCTTTACGGCTTCTTCGACAGGATGACACACTTTCGACTGGAAGCCTCTGAAGGCAGCAGGCCGGTTGGGACTGAAAAAACCGGCAAGCACGACAGGACGTTGTACCTTGTTCAACAGACTGCGCTTGGCCACAACGTTCTAGTATAGCACAAGAAACCTACTTCATTCAGGTGCAACATAAGACGCTGCACTGCACGTACGGAAACACTGCTCCAACACACAACTTCTTGTGCGCTTCAGAGTAACTTTTAGAGACTCGATTGAAACGACGCGGATGGTGCGCCAATCTCTAGCGAGCTACCATGTCAGATTGAGCAGATTCCCTGCGTCCAACTGTTCCATTGCTGCGTGCTTCCTTGGTCTCAGCATTGGCAACGACATGCGCGCGAGAGGCTGTCGGCGAGTTTCCGAGGATCAAAGTGACACCACGGGCAGATTCCTCGAAGGTCTGATGAAGGTGTTGCGTGAAGACGTGGATCAGTTCACGAATGCAACGAGATTGTTGTCACTCTGAGCATAGACACTTTCCGTTGCTGCACATCGTCCCCCTGTACATCATTCACGTCGACTGCGAATGATCAGAAGCATATGCACAAGTATGCTGCAATCCAAAGCTTGGGCGGCTTGGTACTTCGACCACAGCTACGCATCCTCAACGGGCGTGAAGGAGCATTTCACGCCCAATGCTCAGATACCGATGCCACCGCTATGCGATCGTGAAGGTCGGGAGTGCTACACAGTGCGATGTCTTCGACTTGAAGTAGCAGAACCTCTGCAGTGGTCCTCGCACAATCTCACCAGCGCAATTAAAGAAGTCTGTGCTGATTGCGGGAAGAGCCGCACGGGAGAACACCTTGAATCGAGCAACTCTTCCTCCCAACCAGCGCTAGCCACTTACCTCATCAAGAAGCATTCTCAAAACCCACCTGTAGCCTGCATAAGCTTCACTAAGCTCAATGCGTGCGCGATAAAGACCTTTCGATTGGCTTGCTCCTGCCGTTTTGTGCACAGCTCTGCCTCGAAAGCGGTGTTGCGACCGCTGTGGTGCCACGTGCTAAAGCAGTATGTGCAGACGGGACATAGATAAGTCTCGACGTCCTTATAGCACACTCAGTATCGTTGGCCCGTCTGCGTTCTTCGATTCTTCCAGAGGCGCTTGGCGTTGTGTAGAGGCAACCTGCTCGGCGTGGCCAACTACAATCGCGGCCGATAGCAGGACCAAACGAACCTCGCCATAAAATGCTTGCCAACCTCTTCACGGTGGCAGCGCTTTATGCTGGCCTAAGCCCAGGATGTGAAGATCACGATTGGACTACGCCCATTCTTGGAGGCTATTTGAGCCACGACCTCATGGCGAGAACACAGCCTGGTGCTCTTCAAACACTGCCACAGCAAATCAAGGAACTTCACTGGGGACAAGTCAACTTCATTAGCACAACCGACACTCATGGCTGGCTTGCTGGCCATTTGCTGGATGAGAATTACAGCGCTGATTATGGTGACTTTGCCGATTTCGTTCGGAAGATGAAGGCAAAGGCCGATGTCATGGGCGTGGACCTTCTGCTGATCGATTCCGGCGATTTGCACGACGGCACTGGCTTTGGCGATGTCGTAAGTAACAGTCCTTAATGTACAGGCATGCCACACTGACACTCGACAAGACAACGCCAAACGGCAAGTTCACTCTGCCTATCTTCAAGCGCCTGCCATACGATCTGCTGTCAATTGGTAACCACGAGCTCTATACTACTGAGATTGCAAACGATACGTACCGCAACTTCGCACCTAATTGGGGAGGCCGCTATGTTACAAGCAATGTCGATATTTACGATGGCGGTGTTCGAAAGCCATTCTCTGAGAGATATGCCTACTGGCAGACGAAGATGGGCATTCGCATCATGTCTTTCGCTTTCATCTTCAACTTCACTGGTAACAGCAACGCCACTGTGGTCACTCCAGTCGGCACTGCAGTACAGCAATCTTGGTTCAAGGAACAAGTGCAGCGAAAGGACATCGATCTCTTCCTGATCTCAGGCCACATCACCCTTCGTGACTCGGCAGAGTGGAGTTACATCTACAACGCCATTCGTACTTATCAGCCGAACACCCCAATCCAGATCTTCGGAGGCCATCGTCACGTTCGTGACGGTGTTGCATGGGATGCGGCAGCTATGGGCACGGCAGCCGGGCGTTACTGTGAGACCGTGGGATGGACGACGATCGATGGGCTACCAACCAATATTACCCGCGCAAAGTCTTCTATGGGAGCAGGCGACATCAAGATCACTGCCGGTAAAGGTACAAACTCGACCGGTGGTATTAAGATCAATGCTACAAGATTGGCCTCTTCGAGCTTGTCCTACAGCCGACAGTACCTCGACTTCAACAGACCAACTTTCGAAAAGCACACGGCATCCCTGAAACAAGGCTTCGACACCACATACGGCAAGGGCATAACCGCCGACATCACCAAGAACATCTCTTCCCTACCAGAGCTCACCAACCTGATCGGCTGCTCTCCAGACAACTTCTACCAGAGCTACGTCCCTGTGACCTCGCCCAACAACCTCTTCAACTACCTCACGACCAAAATCTTCCCAGCCGTAGTTTACGCCCAAGGCCGCAACACCACTCCCCGCATCGTCATGACCAACACCGGTGGCTTTCGCTACGACATCCTCAAGGGCCGCTTCACAGTCGACAACGCATACCAAGCAAACCCATACATGAATATATGGCAGTACATGACCGCTCCATGGGGCGTAGCCAAGAACGTCTTGGCCAAGATGCAGACCGACACAGTTTACAAGCGCCAGTCGCTCCCTGCAACCACCTACAACAACACCACGGGATTGTACGAGACCGCTGGATACGTCACCAAGGACGACTTCGGCGCCGAGGGCGACAATACCATCCACTACGATCAAGGCTACTACGGCTCGCCTCACTACGTTGCCGCCAACGTGTCGACCGCAAACATCACGGACGATTCCACGCTGGTGGATGTGTACGCCACGAGCTTCTTCACAGCTGCGGCGGCGAAGTACTTGCAAGGCAACACGACTGACTGGATCAATGTTACGAACAGCACTGGTGGGGTGTTGACGAGTTATGCTACGATTCCGAAATTTGCGGAGTTGTATTGGAGTAAGGACTGTTGAGTGCATGGCGTGGGGGACAGTAATGTTTTGGGAGTATAGATATACAGAATCAAACATAACATGTGCATCGACAAAGTGTCGTCAGGACAACGCACCATGCCATGCTGTGACCTTGATGGTGTACCAGAAAGCTTCCAAGCAAATACCTCTATCGTCGCGGCTACCAGGGCCCTGCAACATCCTCAGGACTCGTAGAGATGATCGCACCCCTTTACCATTTCCACGTCAATTCCTCACGGATGCACCTTCCCATCTTCCCCGACCCTTCCCGCCTGCTCCCGTGCCGCCTGTCCACTCTTTTTCCCACTCGTATCGTGAATCGCGTCCGGCACCATCTCCTCCACTTTCGTAGGTAGGCTCTGCGCCACGCGCTCGGGGACTATGCTGTGACCCTTGTCGTGGGAGTATTTGTCTGGGTTGCCTGGAATGATGTGTAAGTATAGAGATGTGTGGACGACAAATAAGAGGACTTGGGCGTACCAGTATCGTGAATCTTGTTAGGGAGAGCATCCTCGATGCTTTCGGGAAGGTTCGCTTGAACTTTGGGTGGGAGGTTTGAGGTTATTGCGGGATCGATGGCGTGGGATTGCTTGGTGGTGGTGTTGTTGTTGGCTGACATTGTTGCTGGAATGGTGTGTAGGTACTTGTGTTGCGGCTGTCGATATGGAATCTGTCCTGATGGTAATCGTGCTGTTGCTCAGGTTCATGAGAGGTACGTTTGCACTTTCCAACAAAATCGGACTGGTTGCTGTACGAAGGCAATGACGTTTTGCTGATAGATACAACCCTTGCATGCAGGGTTTATGTCCACCATCTGTTTTGCGAAGAAGGCGCGACCTTGATGGACACACGGTGCGGGCATTGGAAGGCATGACATCTGCATCTCATCGATCAGACACTGAAAATAATATAGGATTGACTTTACAGGTAGAAAGTGACATTCCCGCCCATCTGGAGCGTTTACAACCCATCTTCGCCCGAACACCGTGCAGAATCAAGAAAAAGGCCACACATCTTCCCCCTAGCCTCTTCGATCGGCCGTCAACGAAAAAGAACAAAGCTGTCGAAGACGGTCATCGCAGCCGGTTGTCGAATCTATCATCTAGTGAGAGTGACCGTGGTCGTCGTGCGAGTCGTCCTTGTTCTGCTGCTCGGGTGGACAACAGCTCTTGCCACCGCCGCAGTCGTCGTTGCATTCTAATAGACAGCTCTTGTCCATGCCACGCACAGATCCATTTCGGGATGCGCTGTTCGAGTTCACCATATTGCCGCGGCCGTCGTCGCTCTCGGAATCGTGGTGGAATTCTGGCTGGATGGTGGACGAGTGAATGCCGTATTCGTGAAGGCATTCGCGGATAGCGGATGCAAGCTGCATGTATCGTTGTGATCCCTCTCCCTTAAAGTTGAAAGTAACTCTGACGTGCAGACTGGCAACAAGCTTGGTGTCACTGAGCTGCCAGACGTGCAGGTGATGACAGCTCTCAACACCAGACAAGTCCTCAATGTCATCGCGGATGTCGTCGACTTCAATGCCGTGCGGAACAGCCTGTAGCAGGATTCGAGACGCCGCCTTGCAAAGTGGGATAGCCGATGCCAGGATGATGCAGGTGATGACCAGCGAGATGGCAGGGTCGAAGTAGTAACGACCCTCAAACTTGGTCAACCAGATGATGAGCGCTGTTGCGATGACACCAATGTTTCCAAGTGCATCACCCATGACATGCAAGAAGATGCCCTTCATGTTGAGGTCGCCGTGCGAGTGGCCACCGCCTCCCTTGCCGGCTTCTCTTGGTCTTGAGTGCTTGTGATCCTTGTGTTCATTCGACTTGCGTGGCGCAGAAATGCCACCGTAGCTGATCTTTTGTGCAGTGCCGGCCATCAATGGCTCATATGCATTGGTTGTTTCCACGCCTTCACGATCAGGCACGATCTCGGTCTCGCCTTCGTCGGAGTCGATTGGGTCCATGTTGCTTGCGGCAATAATAGAGTTGCGGAAAGCTGCTGGGCCAGGGTATTCGTCGTAGTTGATGAAGCCTTTGGATCCTGCTCGGCTGTGCCTGCGCTTGCGCTGCGGGCTAGCATCGGCTACAGCAGTAGAACCACTAGCATCTGTGCCTGCCTCGCCATGCGAATGGTCGTGTGGCTCGTCCGTGTATGGCTCGTGTACGTGTCCTGCGTGTCCCTCTTCTGCATCTCTTACATGGTGGCTGTGACCACCTTCAGGTCCGTGACTGTGACCTCCATGGCTGTGGCTGTGATCGTGGAAGAGCGCCAGGCCGACCAGATTTGAAGCCAGACCCAGACATCCAACGATGAGCACCAGCTTGGGGTTGCTCACGACCTGTGGCTCCACAAATCGCTGGATGGCATCCAGGAAGATGGTCACACACAATGCCACCAAGAAGACACCATTCACCAATGCTCCCAAAGTCTCTGCGCGCTGATATCCATATGTGTACATCTTTGGTGTTGAAGTCTTGTTTGCCATCTTGACTGCCCAAAGACCGACGCATAGTGAGAGGACATCGTTGAGCATGTGGAAGGAGTCGGCCACCAGGGCCAGGGAATGGACGGCATATCCGGTGATGAGCTCGAGAAGAAAGAAGGCGCTGTCTATTACGAGCAGGATGATGATTCGGGTGGATTTGGAGAGCGCCATCTCACTGTCGACTGCGACCTATCGGGTCGCCGGTGGTGATGGGTGGTGAGGAGTGGTGTACTGAGGAAACGAAAGGAGAGGCTCCAACGTGGTGGAGGTGTGAAGTGGAGGTGTTTCTGGTGAGAGGGTCGCAAAGGAATGTTTGTTGCAGTGGCGCGGCAGCAGCAGCAGTCCGAACGAGCAGGCTCGTATTATGTAGCACTCGGTCATCAACGTGCTCTATCTCGTTTGCCCCCTGCTGTGGAAATGGAACACGGCTTGAAAGAGACTTGAGCGCATCGAACGAGCGCATCAAATGGCGTCCGGTTTCCCGCAAAGTGTTCTGCAAAACTCACAGTGCTGACAAAACCAGCCGAACGCTGCTGCACTTTCGTTTCCCTCAGCACCTTGGGTCCGCCAAAGCGAACAGTGCTCTCACCAACCCATTCGCCGCTTGCTTGCCGTGTAGACTGTAGAGAGGCTTTGCGCTCTGCTCTTTCGTCTTCGCCGGTAACGGTGCTTCTGCACTGTGGTGCAAAAGTCGAGTGAGTGCCCGCAAAGTCAGTTCGGATGGCGATCAATATGGCGTGCTCACGAATGAACACTTGAACAACACCATCATCAAGAAACGTCGCTTCGATTGCCTCCATGAGCTACGGACGGTACCTGCTACTGCATACCACAGACCGACCCGTAAATGCTGAGTGCGACATCAAGCACGTCTTTGATATTATCATGTTTCCTGGCCAAGAGCCAGACTAGTTCAAGCAAAGATCGGGTAGACTGATCCGAACCCTTGCGCGTGCGCGAGTGTCACAAGTGGTAAGATGCCATCCGCGGGAATGGCAAACAGAGAGGTCCCTCAGTCGGTAGGAGTGAACTGAAGGAATGGGCATCATTTGGAGCCAAGCTGCGCTGACCATCGCTATGAGAGAGGCATTGACACCAGGCTTGGCTAGGATCATAACCTCATGACAAAATCACCATGGAACAGCGGTCACCACAGCAGGTTTCCAGAGACATGATCAGAAGAATCCCAGAACCGGAGCCAGTACACATTCCCGATGATGGACGAGAAGCAATTGACCTACCTCGAGTCACGCCCAGCGAGTTAAGACATGCCTACATTCCAAACCCGCATACAACGACGCACGACTGGTATCACCCTGTACGGAGGTTCTGGAGGAACCATGTGCGACTTTCTGTGCCTCACGTCGACTGCAGAGATAATCTTGGTAAGTGACCATCACGGTGATACGTGGAGCTTCGGGGAAGCATTCAAGCCGCTTCACATTGGAATGGCACAGAATGTACCCTAACTCTGCGACACTGCTTCTTGCCACGAGCACTCGACATATCGCTTCTTGTACTGGATCCTGCCACGCCTGCTCAGCCAGAATATCAACCCTTAAAGTCCTCTACGGCCTGAATCGCTGACACCCGTCCTCTCACAGCCAACGAACGCACCTTCCTCGGCTACCTCCGCACCTCCGTAGCCCTCTCCATGCTGGGCGTAGTCCTCGCCCAACTCTACCGCATCCAACACCACCCTTCACCATCAACCATCTTCGGGTACTACATCCTCTCTAAACCCATCTCGGCAATCCTGCAATGCTCAGCGCTAGGCCTGGCAATCCTGGGCGCTATCCGCTTCTTCCGCCAACAGGCCGCAATGACCCGCGGGAAAGTTCATGCGGGTGGGTGGGAGGTCATGGTGATTGTGTGTTTTTCAAGCTTGGTAGGTCGAGGTCTCCTGTAGCTGAAGGAAACTCGTGAGATTGGAAGCTAATTTGCATGACTTCGAAAATTCAGTTGTTGCTTGTGCTCTTCGCTTTGCATGTTGCGGTGGATGTTTACAAAGAAGAATGACAGTACCCCATGGTTGCGTACAAGGCATTTGCGGAGTCATGCGGCGGCCACCAGATTGGATGGGTCTGGTCTGGTTGGATTCAGGGTCTCGGGTGGACATCACTTCGAGGTTTTAAGGTTGTGATGGAGATCGCGTTGACCTCATCCTCCTCTCTGTCCTTGGCCAATTGCCGTACGGAAGGTACTGCGTTCCAGCGTTGGCATTTGCTGTGAACAGTGCCGTCCTCTGACTTGGAAAAGGATTCGAACGACCGAAGTTCTGCATGACCTGGTTAGCATCAAGCGTGAGATCTCTCCTGGAGCAGAGCTTGAACAGCGATTCAGTATTTGGTCCCAGCAACCACCTGCCTAGGTGCCGATGATCCGACATCATGGAGCTTACTCTCGTAATCGATGACACCGACGAACGCCATGGATGAGGTAGCACTTGGTAGTCTTTGATGTCGCTGTCCAATCCTCGACGAACGGGAAACAATGTTGGTTCTGAGGAAGACAGCAGTGACTTCATCGTTCTAGGTCTCGAGAATAGACCACAACGCCGGGAGCAACGACGGAATGGTAGTCGTATCGGATGGTACGAAGATTCCGGCGCCTGGAGGTACGGCACAGTACCTGCGCACCAACGATAGAGTTTTCCTCTTCGGCTGTTCGATGTGTCCAGAGTGCGTTTGCCGTGTGGCTGCATGTACATGACATGACGGCTTGGTTTCGTGAGATGGATGGAGATCGACTCATGCTACATTTCCGTCAAAGTCTCGTGGTGAACAGCGTAGATGCATGCGATTTGCAGTGTTGGAGGGCGAGTCCAGGCTTGACCAAGGTGGAGGATGGATTTTGTGGACATTGGGACTGACTTGTTTCCTGCCTGATCAAGGCGATTGCCGTGCCATGGTCCAAGGTTGACTGTGCCGCAAGCAGAACAGTGTGCATCTCAAGCGCGAAGCGATGAAGCGATCGTCGTCTTGTTGCAGGGAAGATAGTGGAGGCGTCGGGGGGAAAACAAGGATGTGCTTCCTGGTCCAGAGTTACGTAATGCCGGTGGTGGCCCCTTGACTCTATGTCCTCTTTCTACATGTGATTGGAAGAATAGGTGTGATGAGTTGTGTTGTTCTCCAGCGCGTAGTAGGCGTTTGCAAACGATAACGATTGTTGCACGTTAAAGGTGACGCCGCACAGTGCAATTACCGAGACAAATGTCTGCACGGCGTGAACGTCGTGTTCTCTGCAGTAGTAGACTTACCAAGACTAGGAACATGCTCCTTCGTGCCTTAGCATTAGGTCGTACGGGCGAGAGCTCCGAGGCTTGTCGGTGGACCATGTGGGAAGAGCTGCCCACACCAGGCATTGGAATGGTTTTCACCATCGCAGCGTCGACTGGGAAGCCTTGAAGGTCAATGCCCAAGTGAGCTACCTCCGTAGTACGGCGCGAAGTAGTCAGTGTGCAAGATCGATTGGGACTTTGGAGCATGAGTCCAGCGCCAATGGGAGTGCTTATAGGGCTGCAGGAACAGCTATTCGACCACGCGAGATTGCGCTAGCAGCACGTTAGCAGGCCAAGAAGGTCGAAGTGGCGCCCTTCTGCAATATCCAAAGGCAATTTTACCCGCCTTGTCAAGCGCGCACAGCAACACGCTGAGGGTGATGAGTTTGGCGTGTCGACGACTCAGCGTGCATGGTGCGGACGCGCTTCGGTAATGTCGCAGAGTAACGACAGGCCTCTGGTGTGCTGGTGTGACGCTCTGCGTTTCCGTGAGACAGTTCCACCTGCTTGGAGAGGAAGTGCTGGCATCATCGGGACAGGCCACCTTCTCGGCGCACGAACCTCGCAAATCCCTATGGCGTGGGCGTGATGCGTGAAGCATGCGAGCGATCGATCGTTGCTCACCTCGTGTCGACGACAGCCAGAATTTTTCGTTAAGTCTCTTCGTTCAGTCCCCCGTCAGCGGGAGACGCGGCAATGCGGAAGCATAGGCGCCTCTGCATGTGGTGCGGACGGACAGTGAATCGCACAGAATCGGGATGTGCAGTGCGTCTCGGGAGAGGGGTCGAATGAGACGTGGCCGTTGCGTTCCCTTCGTGTCGGGCATCTTTCTTTTAGCCTCTTAGCGCCTCGCGCTAAAGCTCGGCTCCTCTCTTCCGACGGTGAGTGGCCGTGGCGACGACGAGTCAACGTGCAACTTCAGCTGTTTCTGCGTGCGGCCGACATGACCTCCACTCCATCGTCGCCGCCGACATGGGTCGTGTCGTCTTCGGAGCGCGACTGGTATGGAGGCACAGCGACTCCCATCCCGCCAGCCTGGGCCCTGCGGGCGCGGTCTCATCCTGCGAACCCAACAAAGCGACATGGTAGGTCGATATGCTCGTAGTTTGTCGCGTGCAGGAGGCGTCCTGCATCCATTGAAGCCGCTCACATCACTTCCTCTGCTCTAACTGACTGTCTGCTAACTGTCGCGCGTTGAACGCATCATACTGCCAGTTCCTTCCACCGTCCTTCTTTAGCTACGCACGTCGTCTGCCCCGACACCACTCTCTTCCTTTGGGAGTTCTGCAATACCTGCGTTCTGGCCATATATGCCAGCGTTCCCCCCCCCCCCCCCCCACATACTGACCGACCCCTCTCTCGACCCAATTCGACGATCCGGCACCGAGACTTCTGGCCTGCGATTCTGGACTTGATAACGCAATGGAGGATTGAGAACAAGCAGAGACTGGTCTCCGGCAGCAATAATAAAGGAAGAACGAAATCCTGAGAGAACTAGAACGACCTCAGTACCTTTCAGACCTAGGACACCACGGGACTGCCTTCAAGGCTACGGGCCGAGCTGGGGCGAGAGGCTGAAAGCATTCAGCATCCATCTTATGAGTTGAAATGGAGACCAACTCGACAGTGTCCGATCTGACGGGCAATTGCGTGGCACCCTTCTTGGATGCCTCAAAATTCGGTGGTGGTGGCTGTAAGTTATGACGTGCCAAAAGGCGCTGCCCGATGCTGACCATGGAAAAGTTATATCCGGTCGATTTTGCGCGGTCATAGACGAGCTTGCAGGAAACCCATCGTGCTGCCTACCGTGTCCTGCGACGGATTGGGCGTATTCCACCAGATTTCACACCTATAACGTTGTCTCGGCATGGCTCAATGTAGCTGGTCTTATCCTTCTGGTCTTCATGCTGGTGTCGTATATCTTCCTGCCAGCTCATGAGACTCGCAGACACTATCTGAGCGTCTCCATGGTCATTGCTCTGGGGATGATCGCACTAGGATTTACCATACCCCTTGGCGCCAATCCAGACCAGTGCCACGACGAAATCACACCCAACGACATGTACACGTCGGTAGAGTGCGCATGGTCCGGTGCGTTCATCATAGCTGGAGGGTTGACCGCGGGCATGTGGATCTTTCTCCGAGCGCTCTCGATGAACTTGCAGATCTGCTGGGACATCGTCCCTGGTCGCAAGTTTTTTTACGCTTCACAATTGGTCGGTTGGGGCATCCCAGCGATACTATTCACAATCACTATCACCATTACTGGCGTCAGCTTCCGTTTCGGATCGGCGTGTCACGTCAACCACAAGGATTCCATGGGAGACTTCTGGGGTCCTCTCTTAGCTATGGCTGGCGGCGCCGCTCTGCTACAGATTGGGACCTTTGGATATTGTATCCATGTGTACTTGAAGAACCTCTGGTCTGATCAGCCCGACACGTCCACGAACGCATCTAGCAATGGCGGCACTTCTCGCGTTGGCAGCGTACGCGTGCAGACCGCTCGGGCCGTCTACCGTCGCCTCAAGAAAGTCCTGTGGCTGCAGTGGCGAGGCATCTGCATTGTCAGCATCATTCTCATTGATGTTATTTTCTTCTCCATCGTGTTCGTGAATCTGGACGGAATGCAGCAGAGTGCTGTCAACGATCTGGTTAAGATCAAACCATGGCTGTTGTGCTTGGCAAGCAACCCGACCGACAAGGACAAATGTCTGCATCTTGTTGAAGGCTGGCTGGTCAACGAATCGGTGGTAGCGGCCGTGCTATTCATGCTCGCGCTTGCTGGACTACAGGCATTCCTGATGCTGACAAGACCAACCGTGTTCACGGCCTGGGCCGACTTCATTCGATCGAAGTTCACACACAGGAGACAGGAGTTTGTGAGTCTAGACGCGAAGCCAGATACAATGCGAAGTAACTCTCAGCATGAGCTGCTACGTTTGCAGCGCGGACACCAAGCGACTACATTCGAGATGCAGGGCAAGCCTGACCATGTCATCACAATGGATGAGCTGGACTTGAAGACGTTCAGCCCCATCAACTCACCAGACGAATCGTACAGAAGTCCCATTCACGGCTACCGAGATTCGCCATCCCTGTGTGAGTCAGAGCCGTGGGACAGCAGTCAGGCCATATCGCCACATCTACTAACGTCGCGCGGACAATTACCACCACAATACGTTGGTCGAATAACGCCATCTCCAGCGGGTAACAGACCGCCTAGTCCAACCGCTGCTGGAGATCACCCAAGACTCGGCATTCAACAGATAGGGCAACATGACGACTACTTCGGACAGGACAGAAGGGCAGCATTGAGCGATGGCAGGCGCTACAATGCACCTACATCAAGCTTCTCAGCGCCCAACGCCCCATCTAGGGCGAGCAGCACCAGGTCTGTGAGCTTTGAGCCAAGAGAGTACTACCACTCTCACGATTTGACCCTCAGTCCGCCAAGCGAAGCCGGCGAGATCGAGGACGTCTCCTCACAAGGATTTCCAATCCGCCGTAATTTCGAAAAGCGATAACACTAACCAAGAGGCCGACAGGGAGGAGTGCTGGCATACACCTAAAAGCACATAGTAATGTTCGAATATACCCTTCCACGATGTGTGCGATGCGGGCCGGCTACCATGATGGGAAAGGCGTAGCGATACGAATGTGTACATATGCTTGGGATGCGATCAAAACTTAGACAGAACTGGTGCACATATTACGGCTGGGTATGGAGCAATTCAGGAAAAGGACTGTAGCAGCTCGAGATGGAGCTATTCTGTTGACAAGATTAGAGAATGAGCTGTTGATGAATATGATACCCATTTTCGCAAGGCAGCTGTATCTGGGCCTCCACTTCGAAAACATGCGGCCATTGAAACGGCCGGCAAAGATCCATCATGCCGAGCCAGTCTTCACACATTTCCATCTGCACACACCCACACCTGGAGCACTTGAAGTTCAGAGATCACACCCGAACATTGTCACAAGATCCATTCAACCGTGCAACATGGCCATGCGAGAACCGGAAGAGCGGCCACTGCCACCGTCAGCACCGCACGCACACACCGCAGACAGGACCGATATCATGACCGCACAATCACCCCTACTTCTTCGTCGACACCAACAAGGCTGTATCGACATCGACCACACCCTTCACACAATAGAAACCTACCAGAACCGCGCAATATGGACAGCACGAATCTTCGCCGCCTCCTTGTTCGCACTCATCCAATACCACCTCGTACCCGGCGCTACATGGTCCTACTTCGCACTGTACATGCTATCCTCCATGAATCCCTTCACGATCACAATGTTCTCTACTTTGGTTAGGGTTATCACGAGGTATATGGTGCATTCAGGGTTGAACCTTTCAAACCCCGACCCTGGGGGTGGGGAGGTGCTGATCGTGCCGCAACTACGAGTGGAGGATCTGGACGCGGCTGGAGTAACTCCTTGGTCGGATCATAAGGAGGCAATGGTGGCCTGGTGGAGAGGTGTCAGTCAGGGTTGAGACAGGGTGGAAGCGATTTGCTGCTGAGGGGTGGAGGGCTGTGTTATTCATTGGAGGAATTGCGGTGCGCAACGTCGTGATGCTTTGTGCTTAGCTTGGCATGTTGGTGAATTTGAGGGAGTGATGGGGATGAAATGAGGCAGGAATATGAGTGGAAAGGTTTTGGGATTGCTGGAAGTTCAATATCCCCTCTTCCTATTCACCACGTTGATTAACCTCTCACCCTTTGCCCTCCGCTCCAGATTCTTCTCCAGCAGGTCAAATGTCCTCTCGGTGTATGCGCCGCTACTGCTGCTGATATGCGGCGTCAAGATCACATTTTCCAAACCCCAAAGCTCGTTGTCTTCCGGCAAAGGCTCTGGATCTGCTACATCCAGTGCTGCGCCACTTAGAGTTCCATCCTTGAGAGCCTTGATCAAGTCCTGCTGCTTGACAATCGATCCTCTCGCGATATTCGTGACGAAGGCTGGCCGCTTCCCGCCCTGGCTCAAGACTTTGAATTCTTCCGTTCCTAAGAAGTGCCGTGTCTGATCCGTGAGCGGCACAGAAATTACAAGCCAATTGAGATCTTGCTTCAGGAAGTTGTGTAGAGACTCCTTGTCCAGGCCGTAGTACCACTCCTTCGGTATACTGCCCTCCACGTCTCCGGTCCCAGGCACAACATATCCATTATCCCTCTTCTTGTCCGCAGTATCCTTCTCGCTCGCTGTGAATGCTAGCACCTCCATGCCCATCGCGGTCGCGATTCTTCCCACCTGTCTTCCAATGCTGCCGTATCCCAGAATTCCGATCTTCTGCCCAACTTTATCCCTCACGGCACGATAATCCGTCTTACTGTCTCCGCCCCACTGATGCGCTTTTTGAAGTTCATAGAGCTGCTTGTAGTGATGGCTTCCCACCAGCCCAGTCATTACGACCCACTCAGCGATCTGCGGCCCGTGTATGCCAGTACTTGTTGTGATGGTCACATCGCTATCCTTCCACAATGGCTGCCCCTGAAGCTGATTGCTGCCGGCCGACACGAGGTGGACGAGTTCGAGGTTGGGAGTTTCAGAGAGGTCTTGGGGGAAAGTGAAGAGAGTTACGAGTATTGTCGCGCTGTGCCACAGGTGTTTCGGAACTGAATCGTAGAGCTCCTGGGAGTTCCTGTTGGAGCTGGTTTGGTGGTAGGTTATGTCGAGGGAAGGGAACTTCTTGTGGAGGGCAGAGAAGATCTCTTTGGGCTCTGGGAAGGGAAGTACTGCGAGGAGGTGGTCCTTTGCCGGCCCGCCGCCCATTGTTGCTGTCACTCTTGTTTGATCTGCTGTGGTTATGCTTTTGTGCTGTGGGAGGACGGAAACGATGTACGAATTATGTTGAAAGTCGTCCTCACCAAGGTCCTACTGTAACAGCATGAACTCACACCGACATAGCATGATGCAAGGCGCAGGAACGTACATGTACTTGTAATGCATAGCTCTCCACCTGCGTGCCGCCCTGGCGGCGAGCTCATCAGCTCCTTCCTATTCGAGGCCCCGCTTGATCGGGGAAACGTTACGCCGAACGGCCTTGGCAAGCATGAGACGTCCCTCGTCTGTCTTATAGAGTAGATCGATCAAACGGCTCCCGGGCTGTTTTGGAAGAAGCTCGAGATCACTCCAAAGTCATCTAGCCTGTACATGACACTATACAGCACGCTCGTAAGCCTATCTGCATACATGCAATGAACGCAGCAGTGTTGATCGAGAATGATAAAGGACATTACAACTTCTTCATGGGGTCCTGTATTCAGCGGCCCCTTTGGCCATCGCCTCACCAAATGCGAGCTGATCGACCGTGATATGAAGCATGCTCGTGTTATTTAAGCTCAAGCCCGGAATGCAACACGTCGGAAGAGCTTCCTTGGCGGGGTATACGTTGGAGGAGCCGCTGCAGTCTCTCCTGCTCCAGCGGTGGGAACCTGCTTGATTGACAGCTTACCTGCGCCTCCTTCAGGAGCTGTCGCATCAGCCTCAGATTGCGTCTTGCTGGAATCTGCTTTTGGACCTTGGCCCTAGGGCCCTGACTCCGCGCCAGGCTTTCCGCCCGGCTTCGCATCCTTGGCCGGCGCACTTGCTGCTGGAATTGCCTCCTTTGACGGCATCTTTGCCGGAGGAGTTCCTGCCTTCGCGTCCTTTCCAGCATCAGTTGCCATATTGGTGGCGTCCCCGGGTTCGGCGGCGTCTGTCTCGTCTTTGTCTTCGGGCCTCGCTGGTAGATTGTCAGTATTAGATGCGAGATGTGACTCATAGTTCCGCTTACCCGTATCCTCTTGGTCGTCGTCCGCTGGTTGTTCAGTGGTATCGACCATTGCGGGAGCGGTGTAGCTTGGAGTAGTTGTCTCGCTGTCCTCGGGTCCAGATTCTTCTGGCTGGTCCGCATTGTCCTCTGCATCAATGGGCTTGTCGGCATCTTGCGCATCTTTGTCATTGGGTTTTGCTGGTCAAGCATTAACGCAACATGACAGGCGATGCGACTTTTGAAGTACTTACTCGCATCCTCTTCGCCCTCCTTTTCGGGCTTGGTTGCGTCCTCTTGGCTCTTGTCATCTGGCTGGTTCTCTTGATCTTTGGCATCCTTGTCGCCTGGAACGTCTAGAGAACTGTAAGCTCGTTGACATGGGATTTAAGTACAACAGCAGGGACTTACCAGACTCTTCATCATCAGTCGGCGTTGCTGCTCGAGGACTTTTAGCGAAGTTAACTATTGACCGTAAGCTTAGATAAACCAACCATATGATGGTGCAGCCGCGTCGGTTTGATCCTCTGGTTCTTCCGCATCTGTCTGATCCTCCGGCGAAGCCTCACTTGGCGTGTAACCGGAGCCTGCGGGCTCGGATCCGCCTTCGATATCAGTGGGATCCTCCATGTCCTTGTCGTCTGTGGTGGGGCCCCCATATGCTACGAACTCGTTAATCAACTGGCCCAATCTAAGAGAGCTTACGACCCACATGGTTGAGACCCTTCTTCTTCTGGTGTGGGATCTTGCTTGTCCTCAGTATCTTCGTCATCAGCTGAATGAATGTCAACATAGGACCGGAACATTGACACACAACACTTACGTGATAGGTCACAGTCTTTCTCGTCCGTGTCTTCTGGCTGCGAAGGGTCCTTGGAGTCGTCTGTCGCTGCTGTCGCGTACGCTAGGATTTGTCACCCACCTGATCTGCGAAGGTGTGGCTTATACCTACATGGCGTTGGAGTTTCATCCCCAGGCTCGTTCTCAGGCTCCTCTGATTCGCCAACGCCTCCGTCCTGGCCTTGTGTTGGGTCGGTCGCTGTGTTGGCTTCATAACTGGGCCATGCTCTGGAAGCCGTCTGTGTACAGTGCACAATCAGCAACAAGTCCTGATCTACATGACATCACATTCAAAAAACTCACCAGATTCCTCAGAAGTCATTTTAGAGGACTCAAGGTCGGATTCATCTGATGGAGTGCTCGAAGAAGTAGACTTTGCGCCCTTCATACTCTTTTCAGAGGTCAGAGGCACAGCTTTACCAGGTTTGAATCCCTTAGGAGCAGGTTTGAACTTTTGTTGAGCAGACAGAGTCTCATCATCGCCTTCATTGGAGCCGTGGACGTTGGACGCAACTGGCTGACCGTTCGAGCCGAGACTGCCAGCTGATGCAGGGTTTCCGAATTGTCCTAGGTTGTCAGGCTGGCGCTTCCTGTGTCGATGACCGTTCCAAAGAGGCAGCCCGTACGTGCTAGTGAGACCACGCTGCATCAATGGCTTGGCTACTGCGGCTTTATTGTTTGCTGTTGCAGAGTCAGCACTAGTATCACAGTCGGTCATAAGCGTCCTCACTGTCGATCGGAAGAGCTGCTGTTGTGATGGCCAAAATGGCAATGACTTGGAGCTTGCTGAGCTTCATGATCAAAGAGTGACTGAAAACGAGTGTATTTTGCAGCGGGCGTAAAAACGAGTGTGGTGCGGTCTGCTCAAGACCAACTTGTGCGGCTCGACTCTCGGTGTTTTGCCTCCCTTTTCTTCTTATGAGTCGTTGGGATCAAGACAGAGCTGGTTGTTGCTTGCTTTATTGCTTAGCAGGGGGCCCTGCTTGAATTTTGGGATGCCGTTGTTGATATCCTGCCAAGTAATCAAAAACAAGGCTCATCCAGCAGTACTTTATTCCAGTCTCTATCTGCATAGCTTGTATAAATAAGATCAGGACAAGTAATCGCGAGGTCGAGTGAGCCGCATACCTGGGAATGCTTCAGCCTTGCCCTCGCCGACTCTGGAACACTTGCGAGTATCGTCAAATGCGTGATTAATGGGGTAGCGTACGCGCTGTACTGCCCTCCTTTGCAAGATGACAAGTTTCGCACAAGCATAGTAGACGTGGTGTCTGGATCCTCTGCAGGGGTGGAGATCTTCCAGATGGCGCCGTCCGCCTTTGCAGCACTATAGAAAGGCGACGCGAATGGAATCGAGCGAACACTCAATTTACATGTCGTGCTCTGATCTAAGACTGCAAAATTACTGAGCTACCAGTGCCCAACCATGTCTTATGATGTCCAGTACATTGGTAGCAAATGCCGTTGACTTGGCGGAGACCATGTGGCGGCAGACCTCGCCACGCCTGGCAACACACAGAGCATAGAGGACGAAACACGGCATTTCGTCGCTCGTCTTCGCACGATCTTGCTCGAGTAAGAGGAGAGACCCTTGCCCAAGGTCTTCGTCATGCCCTCGAAGTTGATGTGTGGGCACTTGCCTAGGGCCTCACCAGCAGTATAGATCATCGTCGTGCAGACAAGGACTAAATTGCGGCCAGCCTCTTCCATGAGCGATTTTGCTACGAGCCTGCTGGTCGCACAGGGACAGCATGTTGTGTGTCCATGATTGAATGAATCGCACATACCATGGCGTTGCCGGTGCAATACACACATGAGCAGTCCTGTGACCCCTTTCAATCATGGAGCTGAGGACGTCACTGCGCGATCCTGTTGTAGTCCTCCCAATGACTGTATGCTCACGAACTTCCAAACGCAGCTTACGTCGCCTTCCTTGAGCCTTTGTCCAGAGTACGGCAGCGATGAGTGGAACTTTTGTGTGAATCAGCCCGCAGATTGGCAACAGCACCATGGCAGGCTCGAAGGACTTTCACGGTGTGGGCCCGACAGCACGTGAAGTCTAGGAGGCAGCATGAAAGTGGAAGAGCAGCTTGACTTTGTTCAGGCTGTAGCCGGGGCATGTTGCTCGTTCCTCGTTCCTCGCTAGGGTCTCCTTCCACTCTGGGCGGCGACTGCCTCGTCGTGCCAGCTCTCATCAAAGTCTCTTGTGCATCGCAAATTGCATCAGTCAACATTGCATTCAATGTTGTCGTCATCAAGGGTTATTGAAGCTGAGCAAGCACAGCCACCTCGCGTGTCAGGCCTCGAGTTCCACAGCAGAATCGATTGCGACATGACGCGCTGCCCAATCGTCCTCACGTTCGCCTGCTCGAGCTGCCATACCCACGATTCGTACGTATGTGATGTGCACGCAGTCAGAGCGGAGAGCGAGATGGTCGGCGAGACCAAAAGCCGTTGCATGGCCATGACGACATCAGTCATTGTTCTTCCTGACACACAACACCGTAGGGACCTCAATCACACACATTGCCACTGCCATCCCATATGATGCCGTCACATCGTGCTCATAGCACGTTCGCTGGCAAGAAAGGCCTCGAAGACGTGATATATAACGACTTGTATAACTCAAAGTAAGCCCAGTATCCCAACAGCCGAATCTACCAAGTACGCAAACAATCAAGCACATCTTCAACCACCACAATTCAATCCATCAACACCGCCTCAGCCCTCAACATGCCTGAAACCACCCACGCCTCCCACGCCACCGACCCGGTCAACAATTCCAAAGTCCCCGGCAAGATCCAAGAGAAGGCCCCCATCGGCGTCGAAGAGGCTCTCCCCAGCAAGATCCACGACACCTCCAACCCCCCCGCCTCCACTCACAACATTGGCGGTCCGGCAAACTCCAAGCTTCCAACCTCGGCTGCCCAGGGTCTGACTCCGAAGCAGGAGAACAAGGCGCCTGAGAGCGTGCACCCAACGGGCAATCCGGACAAGGTCAACCACAGCCAGGGTCACTCGATCGTGCCGAACAAGATTGCTGAGGCGCTGCCGACGAAGGTCGAGCAGAAGGTCCCGGATGCGTTGCATGATACTACTGGCAGCAAGAGCCACTAAGAGATACCGCTTGGAACCGAGGAGATTTTTGAGGACGATGAGATGTAGACCAAGGATGATGTGATGACTTCCAGTAGCTATACCCGGGATACAAGGAGTCCAGGTTTTTGATTCTACTTCTCTGCCTTTGCTGATATCACCTTGCGTTTCTCCGCCTCTTTCGCTCGATTGTGAGTACACCATCTGCGTGAGTGTGGCGATCTCAACTCTACAGTTGTTATCTTTCGCGTCGGTGGTGTTGCTAGTGGTATCTCCCAACGAATCGTTTCGAATTTCCTGCGCCTCTGTGATCGAGTGATTTGACCAAGATGATGCTGCGCCTTCGATCCGGAGAATGATGAGGCCATCTCCTGTCGCTTCGTCTAGAGTTTGCTTAGCTGAAGTGGATCCGATTTCGGAGTAGGAGACATACCTTTTTCCTGAAATTTGAACTCGAATATCTTGTTAGCCTCGTCATTCTGGAGCGGGAATTCGACCGATACTGTGTAGTCCCTCTTGGGTAAGTGGCACTCTAGACGTACAGTAGGGATGAAGTACTAGACACAGGTCAGCCTGAACCAAAGGCAGGGCGGCAATGTACATACCAGTGTATTGAAAGTTAGACGTAGCCAGTAGTCGTTGGTGGTAGTGCACACTGTACTCGGGCACTGTCTGAACCCGATCTTTGAGCGCAAGGAAGCTCCAGATGGTGGCACACACAAGGCTGTACTCTGGGAAAACGAGAAGATGTTCAGCTCGAGCAGCTTGTCCAGCATTGTGCGACAGGTATCGAATTTGTTGTGAGGATCGATAGGGCCATGCTACGACGAGCTCCAGCCTTCGCCTGCGGTCTCACTTACCCCTCTCCTACGCCACATAGTTCGCCCACTGCGCCAACATCCACACCGTGCTCACCGTACTCACAATGACCGGACTCGCCAGACCCTTGCCCCACTTCGCGGACCTAAACACCAGCCACTCGCTGAAGAAGTGCGCGAACGCAATGCCATAAGTCCACAGGCACAGCTGATACACCAGAGGGTCGGTGATATTGTACGCTGTGTACAGGCGAACAATACTGCTGAGAGCGGTCCATGTCCCGAAAGTTCTCGCGCTGAGCTCGTTGACAGGTGAGGTGGAAGCGGTCTTCTTGTCGCCTACTCCGGCGGATTGGGTGATCTTGGAAGTGCCGGAGTAGACTGCGCGGGAGCCGGTCAGGGAGATGTAGCATTGGACTGAGTTGCCTATTGAGACGATGGCGAGCTGTGTATTGTGAGCAGTAGATTATGAATGGTATATAGGATAGACGCGTACGAAGAGGAGCCATTTCGGAAGAAGGCCATCGTGCTGTGGCAGGTAGGCAGTCAGCGAGCTCAGTAAAGACATGATGATTGACGCGACTCCGCCTTCGACGCGTCCGATCTTCGGGATATGTTGTTGGTGATGTCCAGCGCCAAATCGAACGAGGGTGAAGTCACGGGCCCGGCCGTTGGTTCCTGCATTGGCGCGTTTTGGTGGGAGACGAATCTCGCAGCTCCCAACATCGACTGTGCAAACAACACTGCTACTGTGTATACAGCTCTACCAGATGGGCATCCAAGAGAATCTGATTCCGGTCGACATCTATGCCGCACCTTCCACGCAAGCGTTCGCCTTCATCGGCATCGCGTTCATTTCGTGGAAGATCTTCTCCTTCTGGAGGTTGATCGCATCGCTCTTCATCTTGCCCGGTGCCAAGGTACGACAATGCCCGCGAACTTGAAGAGACTGTAGCTGACATCCGTACAGCTCTCGAGATTTGGCAAGAGAGGATCATGGGTGGTCGTGACAGGCGCTTCCGACGGGATCGGCAAGGAATACGCGCTCCAGCTCGCAGCCAAAGGATACAGCATCGTCCTCGTCTCCCGAACCAAATCGAAGCTCGACACCCTCGCGCAAGAGATTGAGACCAAGTACAAGGTGCAGACCAAGGTCCACGCTATGGACTTTGCAGCGAACAGGAACACCGATTATACAGCCCTGAAGCAGGTCGTTGCGGGTCTCGACGTTTCGATCCTGATCAACAATGTCGGACAGAGCCATAGCATCCCCGTGCCATTCACCGAGACCAGCGAGACGGAGATGAGGGACATCATCACAGTCAACTGCACTGGCACACTGCGTGTGACGCAACTCATCGCGCCAGGCATGGTACAGAGGAAGCACGGTTTGATCCTGACAATGGCTTCATTCGGCGGAATCATGCCCACACCACTCCTCGCGACATACAGCGGCAGCAAAGCGTTCCTCCAGCAATGGTCGACTGCTCTCAGCGGCGAGCTTGCACCACATAACGTTCACGTCCAGCTCGTGCAATCATACCTCGTTACTTCGGCCATGAGCAAGATCAGGCGATCGTCGGCACTCATTCCCACACCGAAGCAGTTCGTGCGAGCAGCCTTGGGCAAGATTGGAAGATCTGGAGGAGCGCAGGGCATTGCTGCAACGAGCACACCATACTGGTCGCATGGTATCATGCACTGGGCCATTGCTAGCTTTGCTGGCACAATGAACCGCCTTGTGCTGAGCATTAACAAGAATATGCATGAAGGCATTCGTAAGCGAGCATTGAGGAAGGCGGAGAGGGATGCCAAGAAGGCATAGGCGTAGAAGAGCTGTCAAAATGGATTCATGTCGAAGATACCACAGCATTTGAATATACCAAAAATGAAGCAACGGCCATCTACCCTCAGCCTGCAGCAAGCACTCTCGTCGACCTGGACGTTGCCAAGGTAAAAGCCGTTGGGTGGACCCACTATGAGCAACGAGCGACGAGCAAGGTAGGGAGCTTGGGCACACTCTCTTGATCCGTAAACAAGCCCTTTCGCCCTGAAGCAGACATTAATGCAAGTCCACTCGACCTGGCGATAGCTTGTTTGGGTGTTTGCGGCTGGAGCATTTTGCGAAGTCCGGGATACTCTTGCTCACAAGGTATTCGCCTACGTTGACGAAAGCTGCAGCACACTGTTGCTGACAAGGTGTCAGACGCCAGCAAGCGATTCTCCCACTATGCGAGAAAGACATACGATGGCGGTGGTGACGAACTAGGCTGACATCACCGCCCAGGCTGTAGATGCTGCATCATCACCAGGCCAAGAAGACGATGGCGCTGTCATCGATAGTCCATCCGCTGCTGAGGTGGTCTCGCCTTCAGTCGATGAGGAGGTCGACGTCAAGCCGTTCCGCTTCATGAACCTATCCGCAGAGATCCGCGAGAAGATTTACGAGCTCTTGCTACCTGAAGAGCGCCACACCGATGGCGAGATCGGCGCTGGTAAAGTTGGTCCTGGAAAGGTCGTAATCGGAGAGACCTACCTTCTTAAATTGAGACCAGAGAGATACAACATCGCACAGACCTGCCGACATATCCGCCACGAGGCTGCAGGAACCTACTTCGGCGGCCAGTACGTTCTTCGTCCGCGTCTCCAAACACAAGGACGAGGTGGCAGGACACAAGTGGTTGAAAGACCAAGAAGAGTTGATCATAGCCTGCATGAGGAAGGTCATCTTGTCCCCCGCATCGGGCGGTGATCATGGTGGCGTATATCATTGGGCAGAGATCGAGATCGACATGGTAAAGGCCAAAGTTGAGCTCATCAAGAAGGGCTTTCGCTGCTGCAGGTCGTGCGCGGACCTCCAGGTGGTTCCGATGATCGTCGAGAAACTTCAAGAGATGATCGATGATATGGCACTGGTCGACGGCGGGAAGCGTCTCACGAAGGAGATGCTTGGAGATATGCTGCGTGTGGCTGCTGCGATGTGTCGGCCAGGAGGCAATGAGCCGTTTCCGGAATAGATGGCCCTAAAGTAATTTGGCTTCGGAAGCGTGTTGGACAATCGCGAGATGCTCAGGACGTTGGCTACATACCCGATACAGCACATGGAGGCTCACTCGGACGGCACCGTGACACGACATGCAGTGGAGGCAACATCATCGGTATTAGAAGCCCCGACTTGAAAGATGTCCCGAAAGAGAGCCTCTTACTCAAAATACGCTGTCGTCAAAGAACACTACCGAACCCTTAATCATACTCATCCTCATCTTCCAGATCGCCATAATACCCCCCATGCGCCTCATTCATATGCCCATAAATCTCCCCTTCCTCCTTCGCCTCTCCACAATGGAAGCACCAATGAGTCCCACATAGGGGCACCTCACACTCAATATGATCACACCCGCTCATCTTCTCGGTTTCGATCCCGCACCCCGGGCAAGGCCTCGTCGTCAGCGTCTGTCCTTCCGCCTTCCTCTCACGACACTCCTCGCAGCTCCAATCCCGCGTTTGAGGCGGCACACCATTCGCACAAACCCGCTCCACATACCGCTCCGCACTCCCACAGTCGATGCACCAGGCGTAGATCCATTCGCCGCGCTCGTTCACGGCATTTGAAAGGTTTGCGACAGCGTGAACTCCCGTACCATGCCTCGCAAGGGTCCTCGATGCGGGTGCACGACGGCAGAAGGGGCAATGCAGCGCTGCGGTGTTGAGGATCTGCCCGGCGGCGTTGAGACCATACCAGCCCTGGAGACAGGAATTGCAGACTTGTTGGTGGCAGCCGGAGCGGCCGCAGGCTGCTCGCAGGGTAGATTTGCGGGAGGTGCTGAAGCAGAGGGAGCAGGTGCCGGATTCGGTGCGGCGTTTGTAGACCCAGTGTCTTAAGGAGTCGGTCACTGCGGCAGTGTTTTGGACTCTCTTCCCTGATAGGGTCAGGTGGAGGGATGCCTGATGTGGTAAAATTTGGACTTTGGCGCAGAAGTCCTCGAGGCGTACAGCGTTCGAGGCGGTGTGGAAGAGGCTGCGACCGTTAAAGGGCTCCTTTAGCTTATTGTCCATGTCGGAGAGGAGCCAGTCTTGTCCATTCTCAGCGCGGAGTTGGTTTGCTGTGGTGTCGATGTCGATCACAGTCTGACGGTGGTGCGAGCAGCCCACGCAGTTGAAAGCCGCTTCATCGATGCCGTGCCGATACTCGCAAGGCCATATCATCTTGCTGAGACACTTTGAGCACTCAAGGGCTGGTGCCGTCTCTCCCATCCGGCAATAATGGCACTTTGGCCGCACGTTTAGCTTCTCGACGTCGTAGACGATGTATTGTGCACGACAATGCCGAGCATTACATTCGTACCAGTATGCGTTGGTTGCCTCATTATCACTCTTAGTTGCGCGCCTGTGGATGTCCGCCTTCTCCATATCTGGACAGTCAGGGTTATCACGATTGTAGCAGCACATGCCACAGATACTGTCTGGACCCATCACAGTGACTGAGCGAGGATATTGGCATAGCTTACACACCACGACTGGTCCAATTGGCATTATGGTCTTCTGGAGTGTCCAGGCAACTCGAGCGTGGAGTGTGGTATCCAAATTAAGCTCGAGCATCTTGTAGTCCACGAGACGTTTGAAGAGTTCGCAGTCCTCATCATAGAGTAAGCCAGCACCAGGTCCCATGACGCCATCGTTGTAGTTGTTTTGGTATGCTTTATCGGCGTCAAGTAACAGGGAAAGACAGCTGACGTTCCAAGTCTCAGTGACTTCGATATCGTTCCACTTATCCCGCCAGGACAACATCACAGTCTCTGCCGCACTTCGTAGTGACTGCACTCCCATTCGGAGAGCTAGAGCGCCGAGCAATGCAGCAGCACGGCCACCGAGCATAGTGCCCGGGACCACGATGTGGAGCAGTATCCGCCAGAACTGACGACCATACTCCTTGCGAGCCAGAGCTATTGGGATCTTGGTCACAGTCTCCTGGCTAGCAGCAGCAATGTGAGCTGGCGTCGCATCCGCAGACTCAACAAAAGTCAGTCGAGTGAGCACTCGCCCCAAGCGTTGTAGGATACGATGATCACAAGATCGCCCGAGCTCCAGCAGTTCATCTCGTTTGAAAGAAGTGATGGGACGATTGTCTTCGTCTTCGCCCTCATCCTTAGTCGCTGTCTCATACGAAAGCGTCGGATCCAAGCACACGCACGGGTACTGTAGCTCCTCTGGTACCGTCGCAATAGCCTCAAGCACTTCCGCAGTATAGTCATAAGACTCCTCAAGCCAGGTCTTCATCTTGGTCCGCTCGACCTCGTTAGAGATACAATTCACCTTGAGTCCGAAGAGGTCCAGGAGCTCCTGTCGATTCGCATTCTCCCGATCATTACAGAACGTCCTCCAGAGGCTGCCGAAGACCGGGTTCAAGCTCATAGCCGACACGTCCCTCTCGATGATAGCGCGAAGGTGCGTGGTAACAGTGTCTCGGTACGCCGAATCCTGCTTATAAGTCCTGGCGAAATCCTGAAGCGGCGTCTCCTTCTTCGGCAGACGCTGCTCAAGCAGTGTAGACGTGAGAGCCAGTCGCTGAGACGCAATGACATTGCCGAAAGGGAAGAACGCGGCCAGGTCGGTTTCGACTTTGACCTCGTCGAAGTCCGTGTCTTCATACCAAGAGAGCACAGCCGGCAGATCAACAGATCCAGCACCCCCTTTTCTGACTCCCATCCAAGTCAGCAGTACCTCCACCGTCACTTCAGAAATAGTGCGCGGTATAGAGTAATGCAGGTGAATGGCAGCACCACGAGTCATTGCCGCGAGGTAATCGTAATATCCAGACTCCTGCTCTCTGTACGGGAAATGTAGAATCGGAATGACTTGGACCTTCTTTTCCCCATCACGCAGCGTCTTCACCGTAGAGACCCAATCGGCGAAGCGTGGTCCATACCCACCATAGCTCTGTGGGTCCAGCAAGGCCTCTTGTTCCCTCCGGCCGTTGCGATGATATCCTTCGCTGCCCTTGTTGATATGAGGAGGCGCATCAGCGTAGAGTAAGACCAAAGTCTTTGCGTCGTTACGCATGACTTCGTAAGCTTTGGCGAGGCCGGTCTTTGTGGCTTCGGGGTAGTCATCGCGATCGCCCCGCGCTACATGGAGATTGCCGGCCATCTCGACGAGGTCGATGTTGTTGTGCTGCTGGCTGGCTTTCTGGTCGCAAGTCATCCACCCGGACCAGCGGAGTAATTCACTGTGAGCATAGTCGCGATATGCAAGAGTTCCGATCCTTTCGAAGCAGTTGGTCAAGGCTGAGATCGAAATGATTTGTGGGAGGGACAGCTTTAGTGCTTCAAGATAGCTGGTCATGGATGCCGTAGCGTCTACCAGTATGAGGAGGTCGACGGCCTCCTTGTCTTGCATGTCAGCCATGTTGTCTGATTTGTGTGATATTGGTACGAAAGATGAGCTGCGATATGTATTGAATATGCGTGAGACTGACTCACCTACACCTACAATGTGAGTCACGTGCGGACAAGACGAGACACCGCCAGCGGCTGAGGATAGAAGACGTCAGCAATCCAGGAAAGGAGATATGAGGATCGCGGATCAGGCCGCATCCACTGCAGAGGACAAGCAGATGATTCATTGTCCTGACATGACTGTATAGTTGTTGGGCAATGTCCTCAAAAAAGCCAGGGCCATGTCATCCGTTTCACACCGAGTACTCCACGCAAAGTCCTCACGAGATAGAGCTCCATGCTCGCAAAGTTAATGGTGGAGTATACTCGGCATCTTATTCCCAGCAGAAGAGTGTTTGAGCTGTGTCGACTTCTTGCTCATCCCAACCCCACCATCCAGCGCAGTATCCTCAACGGCACCACCAGCGGACAAAGCAAGACTTCCAGCAGATGCATAATCGCTGCTCCAAGCTTCCACAGCATTGCAAGCGTTGTACAAAGTGCCAGAGCATGTGCTGCCAATGACAGGACTGCCTTCAATGCAACGATCTTCTCTGCGGTCGAAGCCTCAGAAGATGACAGAATCTCTATCACAGCAACCTTCGGCAGCTTCAAGGTCTTCGCATACGACAGCAACAACCTCAGAATATCCATCATGACTTCAGCGCGGAGTGTAGATCGAGTTCCGGGCGTAATCTCGGATTCTTGTTCCTGCTCTGCAGCATGTGACGAAGAGACGCTCCGGTGAATGACAGTAGCACTCGAAGCCTTCCGAACTTGAGCACACTCATCTTCTTGGCCACTTTCCCGCCGGCGTCCTAATGAGCACTTTCGACCTTCATCTCTACGCACGGGGAGTCTTGCTCTTGGCACTCCAGCAAGCTCCGGCCGCACCAGCTTCACGCGCGGAAGAGAGCTCAAATCCACAACCTCGAAGCTTTCCGGGACACATATAGGAGGCTGACCGGATCCCGACCTCTTGTTCAAGGCTCCGTCACGATGGTGATCGACGTTCACGGAATTGGCATTGGCAACGGATGCAGGGCTGGGCGCCGAGCCGACCAATTTTACGGAGACATGTCCCATTGCTCGGCATGCGTTTCGTTCCGAGACGGTCCTGGCGATCTCGCGGCTTGTTGATGCCTCTTCCTTGCTGTGAGGAGTCTTCTTTGGCGATGTGAAAGGAGGAATAATGCCACTGCTTTGGCCTCGAGTTGGTCCACGAAGCGTCGTGGCTCGTTGCTGGTCGTATTCGTGTCTAATCTTGGTATCTTTAGCTTGCGCACAGTGATGCTGGGAGGATTGGGAGTCACTTGAGTGAGCTCGTGCCTGTATGGTCGAAATTGCGGTTGACCAGGAAGGCCCGGACACATAGCGTACAAATGGTCTCCAGCAAGTGCTGTGTCGAGCTCTGTCGAGTGTTGCACAGAACCGCGTAGCAGTCGTCGATCATATCCTTCGCTTGATACATGTCTGGTTTTCTGTCGATAGTGCTTCGGGGCCTCAATCTGCTCTGGAGTGTAGCCTGGATAAGCGAAAGGCTGCGGTTCGCGTGCTGATGGCATGTGAACAAGCTGATCATCCCCAAGCGCTGCTGCCGAGTCACGGCGGGCCGGGTCGCTCTGGACATCCGGCCGTTCTGTCGTAGGTGGATCGTTCAAGAGGGATCTATTGGACTGCCGCCAATGCTCACGAAACGACACTGTAGTCCTGGATCCATTGCCAATCTTTCGTCCCTCATTTGCCTTACACCTTGCTGCTCTGGAGCTCGACTCGGGAGTTGGTGATCTGTCTCCATTCGCGCGTAATCTCAAGGCCTCGCCTGAGGAGTCTGGTGTGCAGGGTGTGCGAGTACCTACGCTGGGAGATATGAGACCAGTACGAGGGTTGGCGGCTCGAGCTGTAATATAATCGTCGCTGTCTATCATACGCATGACCGATGTCCGGCTGATCTTCTGCGGCGAGCTTTGTTTGCCTAGGATGCTGGAGGACATTTGGGTGGCGGTCTTGAGCTTTGATCGGAAGCTTCGTCTAGGTGGGAGGCGCCAGTGTGGTGGGCAAAGCTCTGGTGCTTTCTGAGTTTCGACTGTCGCAGTGAGTCGCACAGCGTGTGTCGCCATTCTCAGCTGGTGATGCCTTTTCCGCTCGATGCCTGCGATCTCGGTAAATTGCGCTGCGTTATACATGGCTGTTAAGAATGGAATGCCAGAAGCTGGCCCAGCAACCATGTAGAGCACGCAGAATGAAAACCGCTCATCACTTACAGGTGAAGCTACATGTACTTTTCGGATGTGACTTCAATGCGCTCTTTCCAATCCAGCTGCAGTGGAAGTCAAGACGGCGTTGTTTGCTTGATCGTCGAAACTTCAAACCAGCGTGCCTGCTTCACTTATGACACACGAAATCGTTCCAATGCTCTTGTCTTCTTCCTGCTGCGCATCTGCAGCGAAAGCTGTCGTGTCACGGCCCGGCCGGAAAGAGCCATGGATATGATTCATTGCACCTCGCTTGGCACATTGAGAATGACCGGCCAACAATTTCTTGCCTTTTGCTTCACAGCGCAGGCAGACTACCACTCATGCATCCTGGCAGCGCCAAGTCTGTGGTCTTGGAGTTGCCGCCGTCTTTTGGCGGTTCCATGCAATGCGAAAAAGAGGTGCACGCAATGACAAGCGGTTTGCGATCAATCATCTCGCAACACCGCTTGCGCCCTCGGCCACGTACTGCAAGCGTTCCGTGGATCCTGCGAGTGCAAAACGCTCCATCTGGCACGCGCGGCATATGAGAGTGTTAAGCTTGCTGTCGGGAGGCTCCGGAAGATCATGTGAGATGTTTGGGGGGGAAAGACTTGTCTGACAAAGACCAGGTCGCGAGCTGTCAGCTACGGCCATCACTTGTACGTCGGCGGCCGCGCATGCATATTGCATATCGTTTCGAGTTGTGGTCCTTTTGGGAGCTGTTCCTGCAGTCGTCGGAAGGATGCGGCATCGGAGCACAACAATGATGCGAGGGCCGTACAGTCGCATGTGCGGTATTGGTCGGGCCGGTGCTGCTTATGGAACCCCGGCAGGGGCGATAATGAGTCCAAGTCTTCTCGTGGCAGCCAAGTCGAGCAGTATCTCTTGGTAGTTATACCAAGAGTGCCGCATCTGTTTTGAAGCATGTTCAGACCTTGCCGGGCCGGTGTTGCAATTGGCCCTTGTTCGACGCGCACACCACAGATTCAAGAGTTCCAACACTTGCGTGCTACAACGACTTCGAGCGTCGTGTTGGCAATGGCAGCAGACAAGAAGGCCAAGGTGTGCAGCGAAACGCGGTCTGTCGCGGCGTGATGGCGGCTCGGCGGATGAGCAGCGATCTACTATCAAGTGCAACACGGTTTCGCGTAGCGGGATTTTGCTTGAGCAGACGTGCACCTTTCGGAAGCAGGCGCCTCACTCGGATTGAACGGCATCAGATAGTGTGAAAATCGCGCACCGAAAGTGCCTACGTAGTCTGCTATCGTATATGGGCACACGGGCCTGGACTGTCGATGGCTGATCGACCGATACACGACCTCAGAAAATGTTTTCCCTTGCGTGCAGTAGCGGAACGCAGCCTGCCCTTCAATCGGCATCCATCGGACGTGTGGACTCTGAACAAGCACGCGACGTAACGCCTACGAACCTACTACTAAGTGCCCGCAGCCCGGGAGCATATCCCAGCAAGGTACGCGATAGTACACACATGACGAGCATCATGGGCGACAGGGTGCGTGGGAGCATATAAGGCTGCCGGGTTGGGGTAGCTTTGGAGGTCATGCGACGATGCCATGTCGTCGATAGACGGCGCTCAGGCCGGAGATATGTCAGTCTCTTGTGTTTTTGTTTTGTGTGGATCTGCTGGTTGCCGTGCAGAATGAATTGAATGCCGCGCAGCGTGGGATCCGGCAGCAACAGCGCGGCCAGCACGAACATGGAGCCCTCAATCTCCGCGCTTGGCTCGTGGCCTCGTGTGGTGGTTCGGTCCACCAGTTTCGTCCGTGTTGACTCCCCTACCCACTGGACCAGCATTCTGTGTTCGGTAGCAATAAACGGTCGCGCGGGTGACGAAAGGTGTAATTGGCCAAGCGGCTGTATGGAGGTCGGCGGATGATAGTCACAACACGCGGGCAGTAGTGAAGGGATTGACTGACGATATAATCAATTGAGGTCAAAACCACCAGCCACGCCCGCGTTACTCAATGGCCTTGATCCCAATGCCTGAGGATCGCACGGCCTGTCAAGTTTGACGTCACCATCATGCCGCCATTGCGGGCCAGCTGTGTGCCGATTTTCCCTCGAGAGCTGTGAGCTTGTTCGTCCTGACCGAACTGTCAGCGGAACTCATCGGTCTAATTGGCTCGCGATAGCACAGACCCCGCCCAGCCCGCAGGCCCGCTGTTGCCCAGTTCGCCAGTGATTGGCGAGTCCGTGCCGCGCATATGCAGCTAGCCATCCATGTCCTGGCACGATTTTCTCGGCCTAAACATCGGTGTCTCTGCAACGCAGCGACAAAGCGTGACGGAGGCTCCACCCATGTGAGGCATTTACCTTCGAGCCGGCGATTATTCTGCAGTTGCTTCTGTTGTGCTGGAGCTGTTCGCTGAGCAGATCGCTTTGCCGTTGTCCTCACCAGCGCACCTACCGTTGTCCTCAATCTTGACTTCTGGTGGGCGTGCAGCTCGGCTAGCTTGGCTGGTTCTAGCGTCCGCTTTCTTAATATTCTCTCATCTTCCGCTCTCGCACACTCTTCTTTCCTCTCATCAGTTCATAAGCTCCCGCGCCGTCATTCTGTTACACGTTGTCGACTCATTAGATTGAGTACTGCACGATGGCGGCTCCTCGCGTCAGCTTTTCCGACAAGGACCTGGAGAATGGTGAAGGTGGTGCGGCCGACAGGTACGACTCAACTGCGGAGGGCGCTGCTGGTGTTGTTGTCGTCGTCGCTAGCCGGCACTCGCGCCCGCGATAGCAACACCACCACCACCGGCAGTCGCTGCACATCCATCGTCAGTCGCGACACTGACATCGGCAGCAGGTCTCGCAAGTGGTCTCAGGCGCCCGGCAATATCGAAGATCTAGGTACGACCAACCATGCAGTTCTTCTGCAAGCTCATCGTGCGAATTCTAACTAATATGAATCTGGACACAGACGAATATACCGCCCTTCAGAAGTACATCTCGACCTACCGGGACCCAAAGGCTGCAGCAGCAGAGGAGAACGCCGGCAATGAAGGCGAGGCGAAGCCCAAGAAGGCATGGCAGGTTCGTGATCTCGCCGCCAACCCGCCTCGACGCGTCCACAGCTAATACCTCGCGCAGTTCTGGAAGAAGTCCGGCGACGGCGCTGGAAATGGCGACATGAACGTCCCAGAAGAGTGGCTCAACGCCGACATCAAGCAGGGTATCGCGGAGAACGACGTTGAGAGCCGCCGCAAGCGATTCGGCTGGAACGAAATCACCACCGAGAAGGAGAATCTGTTCATCAAGTTTTTGGGCTTCTTCACCGGTCCAATCCTCTACGGTAAGCATCCCCTCAGCTCATGAAACGGATCCGAGTGCGGCCGGCTGCATGATGCCGTCGCAATGCATGATGACAAGCTTTGTTTTGCTTTTTGGCAGCAGATGCGAAGCTCAGCTACAGCTCCCGGTCGCAAGATCCCCGCTTCCCGCTTGGCGTGCATAGCCTGCAGCCAGCTACTGCACTGCTCCAATCAACCAGCTGCAGCACGTGCTAATCGCGATTTGCAGTCATGGAACTCGCTGTCCTTCTCGCCGCCGGTCTTCGCGACTGGATCGATCTCGGTGTCATTATCGCCATTCTTATGCTCAACGCCATTGTCGGTTGGTATCAGGAAAAGCAGGCCGCTGATGTCGTTGCTTCTCTCAAGGGTGACATTGCCATGAAGGCTACTGTCATCCGCAACGGTCAAGAACAGGATATCAAGGCACGTGAGCTTGTTCCTGGCGATATCATCGTCGTTGAGGAAGGCCTCGTCGTCCCAGCCGACGCCCGTCTTATCTGCGACTACGAACACCCAGAGGACTTCGAGAAGTACAAGGAGCTCCGTGAGCAACATGCTCTCGACCCAGAAGAGGACCCAGCTGGCTCTGAGGAGGCTGAAGGTGAAGAGGGTGAGGGTATCCAACACCAAGGTCACTCTATCGTCGCTACCGACCAGTCTGCCATCACTGGTGAATCCCTCGCTGTCGACAAGTTCATGGGCGATGTTGTCTACTACACCACTGGCTGTAAGCGTGGCAAGGCCTACGCCGTTGTGCAGACCTCCGCCAAGTTCTCTTTCGTCGGTCGCACTGCTACTCTTGTGCAGGGTGCTAAGGACCAGGGTCACTTCAAGGCCATCAT